>JAOYSI010005446.1:9322-22536 GCA_025775065.1 Hiodon alosoides
TCCTCTCCACCACTTGGTGATCTAGCTCACCGTCTCATTCCTCTCCACCACTTGGTGATCTAGCTCACCGTCTCATTACTCTCCACCACGTAGTGATCTAGCTCACCGTCTCATTACTCTCCACCACGTAGTGAGCTAGCTCACGGTCTCATTCCTCTCCACCACTTGGTGATCTAACTCACCGTCTCATTCCTCTCCACCACTTGGTGAGCTAGCTCACCGTCTCATTACTCTCCACCACTTGGTGAGCTAGCTCACCGTCTCATTACTCTCCACCACTTGGTGATCTAGCTCACCGTCTCATTCCTCTCCACCACTTGGTGATCTAGCTCACCGTCTCATTCCTCTCCACCACTTGGTGATCAAGCCATTCTGCGGGGCCTGATGGGAAAATAAGAATGAAATCACTTGCTTCAATGTAATGGGCGGATGGAGAAAATCACGATAAAATGCTCGTTCAGCTCGTAAGTCAACAATCACTGTAAAGGCTAAATGTTTGGTACAGCTTAATTCACTGCAGCTGTTCTGCTATACAAACTGGCATAATGTTATGGCGTAGTTGTGTCGGTGAGCCGGACAGGTTTGTTTTGTCGCTCGTCTCTGTAAAGTGTTTTCTTTGTGGATTCGGAATTACTTTAAATACAACCTGCCTCTTCTGAAGAACAGTCAAACCGCTGTCAAAACATCTTCAGCTGAAAGGAACCACGTGCGGCGGAGTTCGGTGTCTTGGCAGGCAGAGGACTGCTTCGTTGCAGAGTGAAACTCCTGGTTGCTGCACACGGGCTGCCAGTCCCTAAAATAACTGAAGGCTAAATTAAAAGAGGCAAAGGTAGCCAACAGCGTCATTTAAAAATCCCCTGCATTTTAATTGCATCATTTAAATACCACTCTTTGGTCTTTTATTGTACATTTTAGGTTCACACACTTACACACAATGATTGCCCCAGCAACCACTAAACCGGTAGCGGGTCGAGAACTGGCCTCATAACCAGGGATCTGAACCAACGATCCACAAGAGAGATGACTCGGTTGTACCCTTGAGTAAAGCACTTAACCTAAATTACTTCAGTTAATCTCCATCTGTACCAGCTATGCAAGTCGTTCTGCATTAGGACATCTGCTTGGCAAATAAACAGATTCGCCTGCAAATTCATACATTAATTACTTTCCCTACAATTACAAAATATTACATGTGGTAGACAACGAAACAGACAAGCGTGTGTCACATCTCTGCATGTATTTGTTACTGAAAAGCTAATGACGTAGCCACTGTGGTTTGACAGTACAGGCCCCCACGTGCGATGAGAGATTCGACAGACAAGAACCATGAAGTTCCCAGTGTCTTCCCCTTTACGTTCGCTTGTAAATATAGCAGGTCGAACCCGACCAACACGCTAATCTCAGCGCACAGTTTGGCTCCTTCCAACAGGCTGTCCCCGCCTTCAAACACCGAAATCTCGTTCGGCATTCAACGGGTAGCAAGCAAGCCGGCACTCGGGCACCTGCGTTTCTGTTCACGGATCAGAACATTTTTATAGCCTCACTCTTTTCAAACGGGCACCAAACGCAGAGAGACCAGGCACTGGAAGAATTAGAAAGTTCCTGCAAGACATTGTGTCTGGCGACGTGCACGCCCCTTCAGCGGGATGGAGGATGTTTGTAGAAACGATAAACAGACAGAATACACAAACAAATTAAATGCAAAGAAGTTCACGTTCTCCCCATCACTCAGACCACCCCTACTCCGCCTTGTGGAAATATAAACGCCATCAAATTCATGTGGAATAATGGGTAGCATATTTTATTATTAAATAATGACTCTTACAACACAGAGTACCTGATGATTTCAATCTATTTATTTTCTGTAACTTATTTTCCACTCATCTAGTTCAGGGTCAATGTGCACCAGAGTCTAACCTGGCACACAGTGAGGCAGGGTACACCCAGATTGGGATATCAGTCCATCACCCAGCCACAAAATTCAAATGCACACAGTCGCCAAACCACCACAGGGCACCTGGAGGAAACCAGGGGAAAGACCTCTGCCAGGCACCAACGCAAACAGCCCAGCCACAAGGCGGCCATCAAATCGTTTACATTTTTTAAAACGTATACATATCCCACGGTTACCTTGAAAAACAGATTAAAAACAAGAAGAAGATAATCTGGGGAAAACTTTGGGTGGAGTTTAAAAATGCATTACCATGTTCTGAGGCACTAGCCAAGCATCAGACAGCGGATCAGAACACAGCCTTTGAACAGGCAGCATTTCTGCAAGAGGAAGACAAGAGAGCTGGCTCCTGGTGGTCTTTCGATAGATTAGACAAGGAAACATCTGAAAGCAAGAACCGATCTGGCACTTTCCAACCGTGCAAGATACCCCCTGACTGCCGTCTTTACAAAGCATTAATATGACGCTTTCCAATTAAAGTTCACAAATTAAACCATTTGCCTTTTTTATAAAACAGGCCAGATATGGGCCTATTTCAACATAACAGGCTAAGTTGGACCACTGTAAGTGCAAAATTCTGCTAGAAGTTTTTTCTCAAATTGTTACTAGGCAAGCATTTCCTCTGAAATGAGCGACACGAACGTCCAAGAAAGCACCCCGCGTGTCCCAAAAGGCGAAGCAAACCAGGTCACAGTTTAGCTAAAATCATGTTATCTAATCTGTTTCAACGCTTTCCTGTTTGCACTAAATGCATTTCGCCGTGTGTACGTGGATTTAGATAGAACCGTCTGCCCTGGGAATACGCAAACGCATTCAAGGGACTCGCTGAAGGCTGGCACTTTAAATGCCAACACTCTGGTGTCTCTCGGGCCGTCTCATTGACCAGAGCGCTCTGTAACTCTGACTCCCATCTTGTGTTCTCGTTAGCCATCACAAATATGAACTGGTCCCCGACAGAGCGATTCCACAGGCCGGACTGTGGAATGTACCCATGCAGAAATATAATATGCACCCTGGTAGTCAGCGCAAGATGCTTCGCCTGCAAGACATTCACATACCAATCTGCCGAACAGGAAATTCCATCATTACTGGGCTTACGGTCAGGACTCTTTACCCCAGATCACACTGGGGGTGACACCAATGACCCTTCCGTTACCTTGCTAGGAGATGGGCATCTGTGAAAATATTCACCAACCGGTGAGGAAAGTGGTCACCTGGCTACATTGCAATAATAGGACAGGAAAGGGGAGCCTGGACATACGGGTCAAATCTCGCTTCACTGATCACCTTTGGCGAAAAGCACATGCTTGTGTGCTCTGAATTAACGGCAGGTCAGAAGTGTCTTTTCTTACTGCCACATGATGGAGTTCCACAGGTGCTTCCCCGACCACACTGTGTCCTACACGTCTTCACACACTGCGACGCCTGCGGCACAGATTCAAAACTCAAGGTGTCAAACGCGCAGAGCCATGCCCAGCCACAGCCCGGCAACACAGCCGATT
Source organism: Hiodon alosoides (assembly GCA_025775065.1). Taxonomy (NCBI): domain Eukaryota; kingdom Metazoa; phylum Chordata; class Actinopteri; order Hiodontiformes; family Hiodontidae; genus Hiodon; species Hiodon alosoides. The sequence continues at coordinate 12,776 of JAOYSI010005446.1, forward strand.
GGCCAGGGAGTTCGCCAGGCGTTACCTCATTCAAAGCTCTGGTTCCCTGACAAATCAGGGCCCCCGTGTTCAGAAGGGCGAAGTCAACACGAAGGGGATTCTGTGGTCTCCCAGAAGACCAACCTCAGATGGCTGGGGGCCGCCTCGGTCACCACACCTGGGAAACTCGCAGCGGTTAAATATCACAAAAAAAAATAAATAAAACTGCCTATCAGTCGCTTAGCCAGCATTGTCATCCAGTGTCGCTTTCATACCACATCCAGTTGTGATGCTTACTGAGAAAATCGGATTTAATTGCCTGCCTCAAGGGTATAATGCCCCCACCCATGGATCGAAACATGCAACCCACTGGTCTTAGTCACTATGCCACCTACAGCGATGCTGTATTATTCTTGATGCATGGAGAACTTGTGCCAGCATGGGGGCAGCTGTCTTTGCCACAGCATGCTGCAGTGCTGATCTTTTTCCTTTCACCCTATTGTTTGCAAAGTCATCACTTAGTAGATCCTCTCAAAACAGAGCCGGCTTTAGAGTTAGTTTTTTTTTTCCCACACAAGAAGGTGAATCCTGAAAAGGGGGGGCCTCGCACTGATCAGACAGTCATACTTGTTGCTGTAAGAGTCCTGCCGGGTCGCATACTCCAGAACACACACACACACACACACAAACAGCTTTTGACCTTTCCTATGTTTCAGATGGAAGGCAGGGTTCGCGCATACTAAGGAAACGTAGACATAAATATTAGCAACGTTGACGCGATTCTCGTTTTGAGTCTTTTCTAGAAAGATCATACTCACCGTTTATCCTTTAGCAGTTAGAGAGAGAAAACATACTAAGGAGGTGTAAAAAATGCACAAACAGTAAACGTATTTTACCTGTAGCAACGACCGAGCCTTCGGAAGTGACAGTATTCGACAGAAGGTTAGTGTAGCTGCTTTCTAATCCGAATACTGCAGAAATGACGAGTCCACGTAGCAGCAGTACCACAGCTTGAGAAAAGTAAGTCATCGTGGAGCCAAGATTTAAAACCCTTTCAGTGTCAGGAAAAGAAGAAGAAATGAATTCAGAACACGCAACGTGTTGTCTACGCCGATTCCACCGGGTGAAGAAAAAAAAAAATACCTGTCCAGATTTTAACTGAATTATTAGAACGAACAGAATCACAATGTTGAAACGTACAACAGTTGTTACATAAAATGCGCCGAGATTAAATAGCCGCAGTATTTCTAATGTTTAAAATTCCAATGCATATAAATACGAAAATATATAAATAGAGATTTTAAATATGCTATAGTTTGATCTGTAAACGTAAAAATATCTATAAAAAATATTGCTTTAAATTTAAATTTTATTGTTTAAGTCCGGAACGTTAAAAATGTTTAAGACGTTGAAACTCCCGTTGTTCATTGATATTCCATTGATGTACTCCAAAAGTAAAGGTAAAACGATTTCCTTGATATGAAATTTTACAGAGAACGATTGGGTAGTATCAGGCAAATTGGTGATTCAAGTTGACCCAACTTCCAAACCAAAAGTGCAAAAATTAGGAATTTCCAGCCTAAAAAGATAAAACACAAAAAAATTAACGCAGTTGCTTGCTGCCAAGAAATAGTGTATCCAAGCTGACTTAAAGTGCAATATTCCGATCCTTACGATTAAAACAAATAGTTTCTGTACTTCCACATGCAGTATGCAAACATCGCTGATGTTTTTAGCATATTGAACTCGCAGTATGATATAGGTCCGCCTCCTCAAATGAAAGTACCGGATCCTCAGCAAAAAGCAAGAAACTGTGTGGTTAGCTAGCTAGCCACCTAATTTTGACAAACCAGTCGATCCTTTCCGAATCACAAAACGTCCAAAAGACACTCGTCCACAGTGTTCACCCACTTTCACGTTGAAAAAGTGAATGTCAGATTTTCGTGTCTTCGTGTGACACATCTGTCTTCCTCTATCCCGTCTTCACTGCCGACAGTCTGATGCCGGACTAAAGCCGCGGGGCGGAAGTCTGTATGCAAATCGCCTGACATCAGCGGACACAAAATAATTCGTGCGCACCCCCACACCCCTCCGTTTGGTATCTAGAAACCATTTCGATGCGCTTCGGAGGTGGCTATGTGTTTTGTTTTTTTGTTGTTGTGGTCAATTCGTACTATAGAACTCAGGATACTGTTACCGCGCGCCTTCTTTTTAACGTTAAAATACATACAAGCAGTACAGTAGTCGTAGTATCCACTAAAAGTCGTTCTCTAAGTGTATACCTCGTACTATGAGACGTCTTTTGTCAACAGCTTCCTTTTTTATCCTCACGCTCGCAGTGACAAAATGCCAATCAATGAGCCGTACAAGTTTTCCTCCTTGCTTTGTGTTGCCATTCGTTAGGTTTCCTCAACATGGCAGGATGGGATTGGTTGGTAGCGTACATTGTTGAGCATCTTTAAAAAAAAGGCGCAGCGCGGGAATTTTTTTTTAGATAGCGGATTGTTTTTAATTAACCTCAAAAGGTTATTTTAGAAAAGGTAGAAAAGAGTTGTTTCAAAAAGCCAGTGTTTTATTCCAAATTGTAGATATTTATTTTGATTCAGCACCCTAAATGATGAACCCTTCTGCTATTTATGTCTATATACATTTTATCAGTCACAACTTTCTGCATCTATTTTCTACGTTATCTTTTCGTCAGGCACCTTAATCGGACAGCTCTGCGAGCCTTAAATAAATAAAGAAATATGCGATGTCCCTGAGAAAGCCCTGCAAGGAAGGTGATGATGCCAACCATGCGCAGGAGAACTTTCAGCAGCAATTGTCCACGGAAGAGATGAGCAATCACAGGCCCTTTAAATGTCATAAATCGGCCCCACCACCAGGGGGGAAACAGTCCGACAAGACTCCATGGACAGTGCCTCAGTGGGATGGGGGGGCAGATAAAACAGTGGGGTGTGCTAGGTTAGAGAGGGGGCTTGATAAGCACTCCAAGCGTGAGAGCTTTGGTAAACAGGTGGCAGATGTAAGGGGCGCGGCCAGGCCAGAGAGAGGCCAACTTGAAGGAGGGGGGGAAGGAGACCGACAGGAGGGGGAAAAAAACAGATGAGCAGCATAATTTGATATGAGCCGAGGGGGGCTCAGCCAAGCAGCCAGGGATGAACTTCCAGTTGTCCAGCACGGACAGAGCAACCACAGGACTAAGACCCTAGTGGAGAGAAATCGCCAGTCTGAGGGACACTCAATTTAAAATAATTCCATTAAAATGATAGAAAAGGTCTCCCGACCATTTGAAAAGTTATTTAGAATTGAATAATTGTATTCATCAATCAGCAATAACTTAATCTGTTGCTGAACATAAGCTCTGTCAATATATCAACTCATAGTAAACGGGATGTCTGTCTACTGGTCTGAATCTGAATGGTTAATCGCCCACCTCGAGGACCAGACTCACAAGTGTAGTGTATCGTGTATCGTTGTGTAGTGTATCGTTGACAGAAGGCAGCGGAAACAGCCGCAACAGAATGGAAACGTATTATTACAATGCAAAACCTAATATTATGTATTATTATAATGGTGTGAGGACAAGGGTACCAGGTGGCACTGCTGTTAAGGTGCTGGACCTGTGTCCGGAAGATCTTCCCATTAAAATCCAGCTTTAATGGTCCCTGGGCAAAACTGCTTCGGCAAGACACATGTAAAATCGTACAACTGTGCTAGTCACTCTAGATTAGTGTCAGCTAAGCAACTTAATAATGATTCACCATGTATATTTAACCGAACGAGCGTCTCCGTTCCCGTAAGAGAATCGCCACACTCTCGTATCGAGCGTTTCCCAAGAGAGTGCGGGGTCAGCTGACTGCTAACCGCTAGCGCTCGAGGACAGCGGTGTCACATGGAAGCCGTGCCTCTGCGCAGCACAAGCACTTAGGCCAGGAAGGAGGAGGAGGAAGAAGAGGACTCACCATTTCCCATATCTATCACTTTAGAACAACCTGGATAGGGAGATTACTGTAAGGAAAACCACCGTTTCAAAAATTAAACACACGTGACTTGTTGCAATCTTTATTTCTGAACTTTATTTTACAAATAAATACATCTGGATGTGTTTTTATATTGAGGAACAAATTCCATTCCAGCATTGTTGGCCAATCTGCAGAGTACTGCAGACAATATACTTATTGCTGAAAATGTACTAAATGGCTGCCGCTCCCCACTAATGAAGTGAATCACTCTGTAGTGAATAACATTGGCATTGGCTTCTGTCAGAATTACTCTCAAATAGTTTTTTAATCCATTCCAAAAAGCCAATCTATCAAATCTATTGCTACGACATAACTGCTGGACTGAGCTCACAAAAAGCCGCCCACCATACACGTGCGACAGCCGGCACCGAGGACACACACCAAGGTGTCTTCACAACGCACACATCAGGCAGGTACATGTTCAGAGAAATGGTGTAAAATGTGACCACTGCAGGCTTTTCATCAAGCACAAAGAAAAACCATCTACTTTAACAGACTAAAGACATAAGGACCTATTACATAACATAAATAATATTACCAAACAAACTCGCTTGGCGGAACATCTGCTGCAGGTGAGGTGTTTCTCAAACACCTACAGACAATATTGAAAACAGAGGGAGAATTTTATTTAAACACAGACTGAAGAAGATTGCAGACAAATGATTCTGCCCCCACCCCCTATCCCCCAGAAGTTCCGCCAGTAATGGCTGGGCAGGTCCTCAGATAGCGGTGGCAAACAGGAAGATCTGGAGCAAGGGCATGACCTTCAGAGTTGAAAGGTCGGCGAGGACTGCCTGTGGTCAAAAGTTGTCAAGGGGGTAGACATGTCATTCCTTGGAACAACCCGCATGATGAATTCCTCCACAACTCAATATACAGCCTCTGCCACTGAAAACTAGGGCAATTCCCAAAAATGAATAGAAAACAGAACCAAACCCATTCTCTTTTTGGTAGGATACATGTCGATCTCACAGCACTAAAGCGAACCCATTGGTGCTTGGCTTGGCCTTTCGGGGTTTCAGATTAAATTTAGTGACCTATCATGTTTACAGAAAGGGTCTAATATTTCCCACTGGCTCTGGGCTAAAAATAAAAGGCATGTTATGATACCTTCTCCAGTGAACCAGGTGCTTCATGAGCGAGCAAATAATGTCTGACAGCATCTTAAAATTGGTTCAGTCTGACTCCCGTGCGTCACTGTGGATTAGCCTAGGGTCTCATTTTAGTATTTACTACAGCTGTCAATCAACACACCCCATTTTAGAGGGTTAAGATATGGTTTTGAGGCCCTGGTGTAAAAATATTGTCAGTTCAGAAACACATTTGGAGAAGAAAACCTAACTTGGTTGGTCGGTGCACTGACCTTGAATGTTATTAGATATTCTTATGGAGAAAAATCTCTTTAAAACGCATGCACACACAAACATACACGCACTCCTCAAAGTTCATGTGAAAGTGTTGAGGAAGGCATCTGTGGTGGGGGAGAGGGGCAGCATTTTAAGGACATCGGCGCACCGAAGACTGGGTTACTGGCCTGGAGTCAAAGGGCTATTTGGGTCCATGGTGGCGAGAAACGGAGAGGAACGCTCACTTACCTCGGCCGAGGCCAGTGACGTCACCTCCATCAGGTTCTCAGCCCGGAAGGCAAACACTGCTGCAGCCAACACTGGGTGGGGGGCACAGAAAGGGCGCGTCACAGCGGCAGATCCACCCATGAAATATGGCAACATAGAGTGAGGAAACATGCGAGAAAACGTATGAGACACATACGTCTCGTGACATCACTCACAAAACAAGGGTGTCCAATTTTTGTGACCCATTTATGACCCATATACACAATGCAGCAGACTGATGGGTTAGATGACGAATGAGCAGACTGCGTTTCAGTTGTCCTACCTGCTATGATTTCTAAGGAGTCATACCCCAGGATGCGGTCCCACAGCAGCAAGAGCTGGTCAGTGGAGAGGTACCCCGAAAATGCCCGCACCATCCACTTGAAGGCGATTCGCAGCCTAAGGGATCAACACACATGTTCTGTTAGCATATAATCACAGAGGAAATCAAGGACGTTGAGGTATGGGATGAGATGGGCTAACATCTATAGTGTTACTTTATTAGGGGGGATGAAATACATCTGTAGCATTTACTTGTAAGCAGAGGGTTCGAATATGGATTGCGTTTCATTTTAAGCCAGGGGCAGTACTGACACCAGTAGCATTTCCTTCTTAGCAGGGGTACCAAAATCTGCACCTTGTTCCTCGTAAGCCAGGGGTACTAACATAGGCAGTGTTGCAGGTGATATTAACTTCAGTAGTGTTTACTTTAATGGAAAGCACTAGCATCTGATGTGATCCCTAGTTAGCATGGGTACTAACATGTTTAGTGTTTCCTAAATAGCGAGGGGTGCTAACATCAGTCACTATTAGCAGGGTTGCTAACATTATTATTGCTCCCTTGTAAGTGTGGGTTATGGTTGCAAACAGGCCCCACAATTCCGGGACACTGCAACAGACCCCAAATGAAAACTTAACTGAAAGAGGTTAGCGAGTAAATCAGCTCCAACACCTTTGTTGCTGAAGTACTGCAAATAATTAATACTGATCAGCTGCTCAACATTCTGTCTCTGATAAGACGTTGTGAACAGCGTGTTACAATGGCTTAATACTAACAAATAGAAGATAATTGGCAACATTAATTTATTAGAGACAGCAAAAAACAAATGACAGAAAAAATGAACAAAATACAAGAAAGATCTAATTATTATAATAGTACAGTTGCTTGCACCGTCTGTCCTAATTTTATGCACTGAATGTTGATTTCATAATTGCTTTAATAGTCAACTTATGTGTTCATTTATTTTAAGTTTAAGGGCAAGTTCAAAATCCAGTTCCGTCACAAGGTGTCCCTGAATTGTGGGGCCTGTTAGCCAACATAAGTGGCGTTTCCTTATGTGGACCACTTACAAATGGTAAAATGCTTACAAAAGCAATGACAAACAAAAAAAACAAACAAAAATTGTTTGGCAAACAGTGTAGATTCCAGGAAATGCTCCCTGTGGAGCTAAGGGAAACATTGAGTATCTTTAGAAATTCACCCTAAATAGGATGTTTTGCATTAAATATAAATAGCATCATGGTGCATTTAGGACAACTATATATAAAAAAAAAAAAAAAAAAAAACGGTATTTCCACATCCCATATGAGCTTTCAAAGGAGAAATTTGGAAAGCATTTGAGAAATGACCCCTCAGCACTCCAATGACTGCACAGCAAGCTAATTTAGCATGATAAGTACAAAGAGACAAATTCAATTACATTTGGTGTTCAAGTGACTACTTGAAAGCATTTAAAAAAATGAATGCTACTGAACACATAAAACAGCATATCACTATCATATTAATTAAGGTAAAAACAATATGCAGGTTGAACATACACCACTAGATGGGGATGTTTGACACAAATTGGTTTCACATTTTTGACCTGTCAGAAGATGGAAGGCAGGAAGAGAAACTTTTTCCAACCATTTCCTTCAAAATACAGAATAAAGAACCCAGTTGTTCATAGACCCAAAGCAATCTACCTATAAGAGTCATGAGTCATTCTGAGCTTACATACATGGAAAAAAAACATGATTTTTAATTTATTTTTTGAGAGGTCACATGGGAACATGAGAATGTTCAAACATTCCGGAAAATTGTACTTCCCAACCATCAAAATGTGTTTTAATAATCAGCCATTTGTACAACTGACAAGTGAATAAAGTAGAATTATGCCACATCAGCAGATATGTTCATTTCTAATTAAAACGTATTTAATATGGAAGAAAATGATTAGACTCAGCTAGCTCTTTTGAGGGTCTACTCGTGGAATGTTTGTCTGCATCCTGTACTTATATAACTAGATATAATGTTCTCAAGATTCAACAAAGAAAACCTTATCCGGATTATCCCTTATCCCTGTCGAGTGGCTCAGTCTGTAAAGGCGCTGATCTCTATTAGGTGGAGCTCGTCTGAGTGCAGACTGAGCCCCTAGACCTGGAGTTCACCCGAGTGCAGACTGAGCCCTATGAGCTGGAGTTCACCCAAGTTCAGACTGAGCCCTATGAGCTGGAGTTCACCCGAGTGTAGACTGAGCCCTATGAGCTGGAGTTCACCCGAGGGTAGACTGAGCCCTATGAGCTGGAGTTCACCCGAGGGTAGACTGAGCCCTATGAGCTGGAGTTCACCCGAGGTCAGACTGAGCCCTATGAGCTGGAGTTCACCCGAGTGTAGACTGAGCACTAAATTATTTAGACAAGGGCCCTAGTGAGGGGATTGACAGGACACTCACGGCTGAGCTCCGACCTCACGCAGGTGGTAGAAAAGCTGGGGGAGGTGGCTCTGGAGTAGGGTCTCAAACTGCAGACAGAGTGACACGATGCCCTGTAATCAGAGGCAGAGCGACACAATGTCCTAATACAATTCACAGAGACACAAATTCCCAGTAGTCACGGTCACATTCACAGTCACACAATACCCTGTAGTCAAAGATACAGTCACTTGAAGCACTGTAACCACATACAGCCATACGATGCCCTGTGATCACAGAGGCGTCTCTCTCTCGATCTCTCTCTCACGCACACACACGCGCGCACACACGCGCGCACACACGCGCGCACACACACGCGCGCACACCACACACCACACACCTAGACCGAACTCACTGAAGGTGAGGAAGAGATGGAGTGGAGCCTAAAGAAGTAGCGCACATACAGCTCCCGGAAAACCCCATAGAGCCTGGAGGGCTCCTTGTACAGGAAGCAGAGAGGGGCCACTGAAACAGAAACAGAGGCACTGAGAACACACACGCCACCCAGCCCACTCAATTCAATAACATCATGTGTATCACACCTGAGAAACTTATTTTAACCTCATTCATTATTCATTTAACATTTACAAAGTCATAAACCCTGCAACTGTTAGTGACGGCCACTAGGGTTTTTATTGTGGCTAACAACTTGAAGAAAAGACATGCAAAAGTCAATTTTTCCAGCTGGTTAGAAAATAAAGGCAAACGGTCCAGTTTATTTACGTTTTGCTGCTTATTGATAAATGTGCTAACTGCAATTGGGAAAATAAAGTTCATATAAATATAGCATTTAAAAGCTGAATAACAATGTGGCTAAATATTTTGCATTTTCATTCATTCTAATTTGATTTGCTGATATTAAGGATTGTATCAATTGTGCTGTATTGCGTAATAATCATGTTTTAATGGCCCAAGGCACACAGGGGATATAAATCCTTACCATACATTGAAAAGCCATGGAATGGGATAACACCTAAGAGAAGAAAAACAAAAGGCAGAACATTGACACCAAAGCGCAGCTGGGGCAACGGAGCATCGCTGATTTACCTTTGGCCTGACAGTGTTTGGTTAACGTGGCGACAGCTTCAGCACCACAAGCACAAGCAGAACTCACCGTTGGGAGGATAAACAACAGCGCAGTCTTCGACCCCCACCTTGCCTGTGGGGAGATAGGGCATTAATGTGCACAGTTTTTGGGGTGTCGTTCTCCCAGAACCTTCAGCCCAACATGTCAGTATGATATGAACACTCTCACCCTGAGCCCAACATGTCAGTATGATATGAACACTCTCACCTTGAGCCCAACATGTCAGTATGATATGAACACTCTCACCCTGAGCCCAACATGTCAGTATGATATGAACACACTCACCCTGAGCCCAACATGTCAGTATGATATGAACACTCTCACC
>JAOYSI010005446.1:22636-44052 GCA_025775065.1 Hiodon alosoides
TGAGCCCAACATGTCAGTATGATATGAACACACTCACCCTGAGCCCAACATGTCAGTATGATATGAACACTCTCACCTTGAACCCAACATGTCAGTATGATATGAACACTCTCACCCTGAGCCCAACCTGTCAGTATGATATGAACACACTCACCTTGAATGTACGATTTAGGAGGAGTGGCGCTGTTGTAGGTGAAGTGCTCCAAAATAGCTGTGTCCCGAGAAAAACACAGCAAGACCTGTGAACGAACACACACACACACACACACACACACACACACACACACACACACACACACACACACACACACAGGATAAGACCTTTTCCTCCCCACATACCAAACATTGATATGACCATTGAACTAGAGAATGTTAACAATGAAAAAATTACTGTTCCAAACATCTACTCTACCCAGATATGACTGAAATAATATTACTTAATGCAAAACATTATCCAGCGGTCTCATTGTTTGCTCATTTAGTTTGGTCTGGCCGGATTGTACTCTCGTCAACCTGGTGTTTGCCAAATTCCTCAACTACCCAGAAGAGTGTCAAATTAATGTGTGTGTGTGATCTGACACCTGCTGCCCGAGATAACAGCCACAGAGATCTACCAATGTGCTGAGCACACTCAGAACTCAAATAAGCTAACCTACACCACCACCACCGACCAGGGCCACAACTTGGCCCCCTGTTTGAAACCTACAGGTATGTATGTAGGGTCTGAAGCACTCTAACAGGCCTGACTCACCTGGTACAGGTAATCTTCGAACACAAAGTAGTAGTCGTCATTGCTTGCCGTGAGCTTCACATCCTAGTGACACAGAACGGAACACACACGGCCGTGTAAAGCAACAAACAGAAAATGTCATTCTTAAACAGGTGGGTTTCATCCGAAGCCGTGAATAAAAGGCTTATTGTATATATTTTTTAAATAAACGTTTTTCTTTTTTTTTTCAAAATGAGTTACATCTTTTTTTTAAAGGTTATTTGGCTCAGTAGATAAAGGCATTTGCCCGAGTGCAGGCTGAGTCCTACGAGCTGCGCACAATTGGCCCAGTACCACCCGGGTTGGACTGGGGAAGTAGGGCTTCTCTCAGCTCACCACTAACCAGCATGTCCAACTGGGCGTCTGCAGGTTTGTAGTACCGTTGAGAGGAACATGAGCGACTAGAACTGGAAAAGCCTGGACATATTTCCTCACTCCAGCCCCCACCCCCTCCCTTGAACAGAGCTTATTTATAAGGGTGGCTCTGTAATCATTAACAAAATAACATACATTACATTTTTGGCTGAAAAAAGATTACATGGAGTTACTTATGTTAGATCATTTTGTTACCAATGATCAAGGAAATAAATAGATATAGAAGGTATTAAAACAAACACATACAGTTAATCTATTAGTTGGGCAGAATAAAGTTCCTAAAACAAAGGGCTAAGGCTATTTAAACGTAAATATCAGTTCAGCTACTGCACAAGCATCTGAAGTCATTTCCGATAACACGCTTTGTTTCAAAATCTTGTTACCTTGTAGATTAAGTTGTCCACCAGCAGGTCATGATGGATGACGCCTGACTTCAACTGCTCATAGCGCATGACATCCTGTCAGGAACACAGTGCTTATTTATTACAGTTACTCATTTAGTGACCTTTGCTACTAAACACTCACAGAACTTGGAAGAAAAATACCACAAAATTGTAAGGAATATACGCATTCTCACAGACATTATACGGACGTCCGCGTACATTTTTCACCAGCATTATATGCCCTGTAAAAGGTATTAGTTATGTCATTTCCTTTTTATTTAGACATTGACACGACAGTGATTCTTTCCAGCCTTGCTTGGCGTCCTCTTTATTTACAGAATCCGCAGCACGGAGCAAAATAAAACCGGCCCAATCGTAAACCAAATTCCTCCCACCTCCTTCTGCCCGAGCTCGAGCCCGAGCCCGGCAGAGCAATGAGAGGGGAAAAGGACAGGGAGGAGACTTCCCTGGCACGCAGTTAACGGTACGCCGACGGAAGAAGAAGAACTGGAGGAGACAGATGGACAATAAAGGTAGGTTCCAGACTTGTTAAAAGTACAAGGTCAGAGATTTACAGGAACTGGTAGGGGTCGCCAGAGATAAGGCAAATTCCAAAAGATGGAACAGAACACGCACAAGCTCCAGGAACAAGTGTTGTTTTGTAAAACTCACTCCGGCACCTTTGAAAATGGCAAAAATTTACCCAAACACCCGTCTTGTGTCTTCCAATAAGACGTCGATCCGATAAGAAGACTTTCTAATATTTTTCAGTCACCCAGAGAAACTAACACACAGGTTCTAAAGTTTATTTTTTTTAAACAGGCATTTTATGGTGCCTTACCCATTTTTCTTTCTTTCACCTTAGTTTAGTAATGTACTAGCAAGCAAAAGTTGAAAATTAGTGAGTAAAGTCTTGAGGAAGTACAATTAATTAGTAGACAGGGTTCATACCGGCCATTTAGAAAAGACTCAGTGCTTATGGTGACCTTGAATTGTGACTGCTCCGAAACAAAAACCAACCTTACCACAAAGAGGAGGTGCTCTTGTTATCCCGTCTCTGAGCATAATACAGGTAGGCAGGTGGGCGTATCTATGTCCTTCCCTCTTCATACAATCAGGAAATTTATCAGGAATGAAAAATGCTAAAATTTAACAAAACATTGTTTTAATGAGCGAAGGCTTTCTAGCTGTCAGTCAAAAAAAGGATTCCAGGGGGTCAACACTGAGATTAGGGGCGGAGCCAGTAACCATGCCATAAGAACCTCAACCATTGGTCCAAACCGCCGTTTAACCGTGAAGAGCCTGTGCTTATTCATCATTCAAGTCCCTTAATCCGAAGAAGCACAACTCACACTCATTTCCTACATTCATCATACAGCTCTATAAATAGCCAAATCATAAGTGCGCAGCCCAGTCCAATGCTTGTTAGTCCAGAGATAATCAGGGCAAACACAGATAGCTGTAGAGCGGACACAGGGTGAAAGACCACATGTGCTAATTGTGTCTCTACAAGCGTCACACCGTGTGCAACGGGGGCATCCACATTAATCATACGCGTGCCCCTCCAGTCATCCCGCTAAAGTCGACCAGAAGAGGTCATCCAGAGAAGGCCGAAAATCTGCAGCCAACGAAGGCAAAGACCCCCCGGAATAATTAATCAGCGCATAATAATAATTAATCGTCTCACCGACGAGGGACATGGGGGGCAAACGTAGATCGTTAGGTTAGGAATGAGAGCCAGAGAAACACACAGCTCAGGAGGAGGGAGTCCGATTTGCTTTCTCTCCTACAGGAATCCGTCCTTGGATCACAAGATTGTCACATCAGTGACACTGTTTACATTCTGGCAGCCAGCTGCATGTTCAGCGTTTTTGGGTCATTCCGTCGAATTTGTGTCACGCCAGATTCAGATAGCAGCGCACCTTGTAAGGTCTGCCGTCAACACACAGAGCTGCAAAGCCATGCCAGGGTGAGGATACACTGTCCAGACAGTCTATTTGATGGGCAAGACGCCGCTGAAATCAATCTCCCACCCCCTGTCTGAACTCCTGTTTCCTTATACAAACACCCGAAGCCGCCCCTGCCACAGAGGAGAAAACGTCGCTCTGAGATACCTCCTTTAAATGCCCCCCCTCATTTGATTAGGCTTGGCACCTCAGCACCAGGACAAGCTAGCGTGGAGCTGTGTAAACACGCCGGTGGCTAATTTACAGGCAGGGACGTGAACCCCCCCCCCCCCCACCCGGGGCTCATTTTGTGGGCGCAGTTAGCTGTGCCATTGTTCCGTCCTCGCTCAGAGAACCGTCACCCTTTCCGGGATCAAAGCATACCTGCAGGTCTTTGTGTGCAGACGGGGCAAATGCCTCTCCGTGGGCACCTAAAACACCTAATGATTACCCATAAATATGGGAAAAGTGTACATGATTAATTATTAATAATTATTAGTATTATTTCTTCATTCAGCCGACTCTCAGCGGAGTTACTAGCTATACATATGCATAAACAAGTATAAATTTGCTATATTGCAATACCTATGATATCATACACACACCAGCTCAATGCAAATCATTAACTTTAGCAAAATGACTGAGCGACAGCAAGTAGTCCTCATATCTGGTCTTGGGAAGTTGTGCAGCTGTGACCCTAGCCAGGTCATGACAGGTTTCAGACCAGAAAAAGTGGTTTGTCACCTCTCTTACAGGGAAACAGCACAGGAAGGGAGGAAACCAGTTTTCCAGAGTAACAGGACTGGGAGGGAAGACACCAGTGTTAAAGCTTAACAGGACGGGAGGGAGGGAACCAGTGTTACAGCGTAACACGACTGGGAGGGAGGGATCCAGTGTTACAGTGTAACAGGACAATAGGGAGGGAACCAGTGTTACAGTGTAACATGATGGGAGGGAGGGATCCAGTGTTACAGTGTAACAGGACAACAGGGAGGGAACCAGTGTTACAGTGTAACAGGATGTGAGGGAAGGCACCAGTGTAACAGGACTGGGAGGGAAGGCACCACTGTTACAGCATACAGGATGAGGAGGTAGGACCCTAGTATAAACTGGACAGGGAAAGAGGAAACCAGCGTTGTAGAGTAACAGGACTGGATCAAAGGCCACCACAATTTGCGTCTGTGTGTGTGTGTGTGCTCTTACCTCTGGTTCATTGGTAGAGTTGAGGATCAGAGCCCAGAGGTCAGCACGGAGGCCTGTAGGACAGCCCTGTCGACTGTACTGTTGGGCTGCAGCACTGTCCAGTTCACTCACCACTGGAAAAGAGACCACACCTTTACTCTTGCTGTCAGGTTGACGACTTGAACCCTAACAACACTGATTCACCCGGTAAATTGTGAAATCATTTCACAGAAATGTAAAAAATACTCATCCCGGTATCCCAGATTTTAAAAAGTGTCAGGTACACTAAATTAAAAAAGAAAATGTTATATTTTGTGGACCATGTTTTCCTTCAGAACATTCCACAGGCAGAGCTTGCCAGTCATCAACAGTAACCCAGGACACTGACTGAAGGCCCTTAAAACTGTATACGTTCCCTGCTGGTTGTTTCTCAGTGTGATTCATTTGCACCAGGAACCCAGTGTTTACGCTTGGTTCAGTTTTCAGCCCCTGTTAAAAAGCCTTTCAGGTCGTGTCCTCGCCCATCCGCTGTAGAGCCGGGACTCCGGCACTCGAGGACACAGAGGGTTGAGTGGCAGAGCGGTCAGACCTAGCATTAGCGTTATTGCTAGCCAGGTGCAGCACCATACGGGGGCATGGAAAACCGTCCCCCGGCGGCGTCCCTCTTACCCTTTTTGCCGATGCGCACGTGCTCGCTTTCAAACGGATCTACGGCAGAGGAAAGCAACAAGAGGCGAAAATGAGCGGCTCGTCCCAACACTTTCAGGCCACCATGTTCACACACACGTTTAAAACCAAGAGACTCTGATATTCGCTGGAACATGACCCAATGCCCGTTGTGTGCTACGCAGACTGCAGCTGAGACATCTGACGCAGCTCAGGCGTTGACGCATTCTTTCAACGTATACGGAACGCTTACCTATGGGGACATGGGTATGGTCATCAATGCCCAAGTGCCCAGTTGTCAGACCCAGTTCAGAAAATGCTTCTCTCTGGAAAATGTCATTTACATAAATGCAACAAAGAAAACAATAACAATTCAAACAAACACTCACAGAATCAACGAAGCGCTCATAGAACACGAAAACGATTACCTTTTTCAAGGGAGGCCTATTGGTTGGGTTATTTATGCCAAACAATGCCACGCTGGACCCACATTAAAAGTGGCATTAATTCTCATCTGCAGTAAGACCGTAATCACGTTCAACCAGATCAGTTGGCTTGAGGCTTGAAAACCCTTGAACCGTTGACCCTGTGACCTCTGCTTGAGCCCTTTGACCACCCCTGAGAGTGGCAGAACATTCTGCCCATACTGCAGCACTTCAGTGTGCTTATACTGGACCTTCAGTGTGCCTTTACAGTGTCTAGAGTAACAAGACTGGGAGAGAAGGCACCAGCACTACGTCTATACTGGGAGGTATTCAGGGGAACTAATGCTTGGTGTGCGAGCATGTCTCACCAGCTCCTGGAGGTCCCTGACGTTCAGAGGCACCTGGATCAGGCCCCAGTGCGACTTGGAGCTGGCCTCATCACCGCTGTCATGGTTGGGATTACTCAGGGCCACCAGCACCTGAAACAAAAGCAAACCTTTTTCCTGTTTGTTCCAGAGCCTCACCATTAAAGAAGGCGAGTTCCGTTTCTCCATGGAACAAAACGGCAAATCTGTGGGGGGGCTAAGGGAGAGGAAAACCAATTCCTCCATCAGGCTACAAACACGACAATTAGCAAGTTTGGCCCAGACCTCGTCCTGCATAAGGAATGCTTAATAAAAGAGCCAGTGTATAATTTATTTGTAGGGGTTTTTTTTTTAGCTCAGGGGAAATCAAAGCTGGGTATTATCATGCTTAGCTCAAGCAACCACAAACTCCAAAACTCCCAAACGGCTAAACCACAGCCAAGTGTGAATGTGAATTTTAAACACTCATTAACTGAAAGGTTTGATTAATTCAATGAAAAAAGTAAACCAAGTACCATTCCCAAGTTACCATCTGGCAACGGTTTCATAAACAAAATAAAAAACATTTGGGCACATTTATGAAGTTCTAAAAATTCATAAAGGTGATGCATTTATATAATATATATTATGAAGTCAGCGACAGCCTTGCGAAAGGGCCTACCTCCAAAAAGTCCTTTGGGGCGTAGACTGGCCTGAAATGGCTGAGATCTGTCAATCACAGAAGAGGAGAACAGGAAATGACATGCAAAACAGCTTCTGCCGCACAGCTCAGGCCAGTGAAACAGAGGGGGGAAGTTTCTTTACGATCGGACCTCAGAAGCAAAAGATCATGATTTACCCACTCTTGTTTAGCTTTCAGTAGGTTTAAGATAACGACTAATCGTTATCCGGCCCCACAAGCGATAGTGTTGTTATGATAGAGCTGCAGGGAACTGGGCACAAACAGCGTCCCGCAGAGTAAACACAACGCAGAGCCTCAAGCGGCGCGCGTGAGAGCCCGCGGAGGAAGCACTGCGCGCGTTGCCTGCTAGGTCTCAGTGAAAACACATTCACATTCGTCTTGTGTGGCCTATTGGAACGTTTGGAGCGGTGAAAACACTGGCCTGGTGCAATAGGGCGGATAAGCTTGCCTGCTGAACACACACTACGGGAGCCCGGGAGCGTTTATACAGAGTATAATGTAGTCTACAGCTGCCGGTTACGCACTGTATCACTGTCAACAAAATCAGCTGCTAGATGAGAAAACAGGAGTGCTGTGTATTGTGAGGGTGTCTGTACATTACAAAAACAAGCAGCTCTCAGTCCTGCTTCTGCTCCACCCTACAGCCCTGAGCCAAGAGCGGACATCTCCCGACAGTCTGTGTCAGTCAAACCTGGCTCGTCTGTCCCCATCTCGTTCCACTTGCCACTCAGCTCCTTCTGCTCATGGACGGGCCTCTGTGGAAGTGGGGACAGACAAGGGCTTCAGACACAGGCTTTAGGCCAGGGCTAAATTAAACATGCCAGGTTGAAAATGTGTGGCCTGACTTCTCAGCCATGGAGCAGGAGGGTTTGTAAAACCACTCACTTACACAGGCCATCAACTCTACTAAGATCCTTGTGTTGGTTACTTACTACCTGTGGTCTTCAAGGACCAAGGTCTTCAGACACCTTGCGAGTCAAAGGGACAGAGAGCTCACCTTACGAGCCAATGGGACCCCGAGCTCACCTTGCGAGCCAATGGGACCCCGAGCTCACCTTGCGAGCCAATGGGACCCCGAGCTCTGTACACATGCTGTTCAGACTCTTCAGTATCCGCTTCTCCCAGCTGGCCTGTGCGTAACACAGGAAAACCGTTAGCAAGGAACAGCCAATGTCAACGGGCTCAACCCAACCCCTCGTCTGTCTTTTTATTTCAGCTCACCATGATTTACAACAGGGATGGACGTGTGATGCTCATGTGACAATGGATGAGTGTGATGTATGAATGATACCATGAAAACCAGTGTCTCAAACCTGGCTTCAGCTGAGTTACAAAGACAGTCTAACTTTTCCACATGAAAAGGGAAGGGGGATTCAAACCCCAACCTGAATTCAGCTACAGCTACAATACTGCATGTTTTTAGCGATAAAAGAGACAGAGAGAGAGTATGTGTGTATATGTGTGTGTGTCTAATGAGAATATTTCATTTCCATGAGCTCAGAGGTTTGGCCTCTGGCGGCTTTATCGGGTAAAAAGGGCATGTTCCCAAACTAAAATACTTAATGTAGTGAGACTACAAGTCAACAAGGAAAGGGGGAATAAAAATTAGCTAATGTAGCTCCTCTGAAATGCCCCCCAAGAGCCAACAGCCTGCTCCTTGTGAAGAGTTTTAAGGTAAACATTTGAGACACCCACCTGGGCTTTGCGCATGTACTCCAGTGGCTCCTTTCGGTGTTCAGGGGGGTCACCGGCATGGCTGGGAGGGGGCAAACTAAACAGGTGGGAACAGAATCAAACCACCCAAACAGAGAAAGCTCTTGTGAACCTGCGCATATGGGATCCCACTGGCATTGCCACCTATCAGATCAAGTGAAAGAAAAACAAACTGGTTTCCTCCCATTTCAGGTGCTGGAACCCCTCTTAGTCTCTGTCTCACCCTCTCTTTCTCACACTTCCTCACCAATTCACTGACGCACTCACTCTTAATTGAAGATTGAATTGCCACAACAAAACAATATTTGTGCTGCCATAGCATTTTCAAAGCATACTACAAAATTAATAGTGAGGGGAAATAGGAAAATGTGTGCCAAATATCGATACATAAAGCATAAGAACAGACTAATCATGAAAATTCTCTATCATTTTCTTGCCTACTCTTTCTCCCAATCCCCCCCTCTCTCTCTCACACACACACACACACACACACACACACACACACACGATCCAGATGACGTATCGGGGAGAGGAAGGCATAACTTTTTAAATGCTTTTTATGCTGCATGAGAGTGGCCCTTGTTAATACCAGAGCGGGACAGGGAATAAAAAAGTACTCAGTAAAAGGCGAGTTAAAATGCAGGACATGCAAGTAGCCAGAAGTGGGAATCATAAGGGATTTCAGCCAGCGCCAAGACGCTGTGAAATGTCTTCAGATACGTGATACGGCACGGTACCGGTATATTTATGAAAAATATATACTGATGAATGTAAAACAGCAGGGAGATTATATTTTTGGAAAACCAGTTGAAGCATAATACTTAATTTGTGTGAAATATTTCCTTTTTCGCACCAAAACTTCAGTAACATTTATACGTGATCTGGAAGACAAAACGTTCCAAAACATTGATTTTTAAAAAAACAGAATGAAAGTACTGGTTTCGGACAACATCTAAAAGGCATGGCCTCTGTCACATTTTACACCTGAGAAAGGGAGGCAAGGTGGACAATGCAGAAACCTATAGCTCTCAGTGGGGGGTGGTTACTCACATGCAGCAGTGCATTGCTCTCAGTGGGGGGTGGTTACTCACACATGCAGCAGTGCATTGCTCTCAGTGGGGGGTGGTTACTCACACATGCAGCAGTGCATTGCTCTCAGTGGGGTGTGGTTACTCACACATGCAGCAGTGCATTGCTCTCAGTGGGGGATGGTTACTCACACATGCAGCAGTGCATTGCTCTCAGTGGGGGGTGGTTACTCACACATGCAGCTCCCGGTACACAGCGTTCTGCAGCTTTCTCTCCCAGCCTGTTAGAGAAATGATGGGGGAAAGGACGGGCAGGGAATGTCAGAGTCTCATATCTGTCAGTATTCCTCACAATAAAAACTAATGATAAAACACACAAATACAGCATGTTGAACACGAGTCCAAAGTGACAAATATCATTAAATATAGCATTCTCTTTATGTATATGATTCTTTTCAGCAAAAAAAAACACACAAATTTTGGAAAATGGTTGAATGCCTCTGCCATTGTTTTCACAGACTTTGATAGTGAGTGAGCTCGGGTGCAGCAATGTCTTGGTAGAACGCTAATGGCACCCTGGGGATGCCATGCAGTCCGGTGGGGATTGCTCACTGATCGTGTAATCAACCTTAATTAACTGGGTGACAGCGTTATGCCGCAGGACCAGCAGGACCAGGTGGAGAGACACGTGGCATTAAGTGCTCAGAGACCAGAGAGCAAGTACATATACAAAATACATTTTGTAATTTTTCTGTTGAGAAGTTGTTCTACTTTATCATCACTCTCTTCTGACACACAGGTTCTCGTCTTACTGAATGAATAATGGCCACGTCTTCGCTGGAAGAATAACAGGATGTCCTTATTTGAACAGAGGGTTGAGTGTTAACTTATCGCAAGCCCTCACCAAACACTGAATTATGTTGATCATTTCAATCCGAAGAGTTAAAAAATACATTTTGTTCAAAACCGCATTCAGTTTATAGCTCATTAAGATTTGAAATGGACACCTCTCTCCGAAAAATTATCTCTGTGGTAAGTAAAGTTTGGCAAGTAAACATTTAACATGGCTTGGCAAATCGATTATACATAGTTACCTGATTTTTTAAAGAAATTCCGCACGTCATCTTTTAGACTTTCAAGTTTTATCTCCGGTCTGTGCAAACACTCCTAGTGGAGAACATTACAATTTTAGAAATAATATTTTTTGTTATTTATTTATTTCAGAAACATAATTGGCTGTCAAGGTAAAAACTGTACTGGACTAATTATTAAATAAAAATGAAACTGTCTAAGTAGAATTTTGGCTGACGATTCAAGCTAGCGATAATTTCATTTCAAAAGAAACTTAGACCATAGATAGCCGTCTACGTAACATCTCCAACATATCAGGCTAGCTATACTGCTACGTTCAACATAAAACAACAATGCAGTAAGCAACCAAACATCTAAACATTCCGAGGCTTATCGTGTCATGTATTGTTGGTGATTGCAATGACATGACAAGATAAGATGATGCACAATTTTTTTTTTTTTTTTTTTAAGATGCACATGACAGCGCAGTATACGCTACTCACTTTGGCCTGTCTCTCCAGATGAGAATGTAAATGGCTACCCTTCAGCCGCTGGACAACCTGAGCAATAGTCATGGACAACTCGGTTCCTTCATCCATCATTTGCGGTGCCTAATTTCATTTATTTTTGTGATGAAAAATAATACTATGCTCAGCATTCGTTCGGCTATTCCTGCAGGTCCTGAAACGGTAACCAAGCAACTGTGTACAGGCGAGGGAAAACGCGGAAGGAAACTTAAGCTAAGAAATATCCGTTCCTATTTCCCGCCACTTGATGGGATGTGGGTCTACGGGAAGACTGTTGATAAATATTAGAACAAAAATGTAGTCACTCTTAAAAATTATAACTCCCCTAATTACGCCCAGACCCCAATATTTCAAAGCATCTCCTGGAGGTTTGTACTGCAATATTAGGCTGCCAAACATACAGACTGGCTTGAGATTTGTTATTGATGATTACTAAAGGTCAAACAAAAAGACCAATTAACTATGTGCGTATTGGGTCAGCAGCTCCAACGATTTATAGTATCAGTCGGGCCAGCTGTCGTCAAAGTTCGGGCACCTCTGCTGCCAGGGGGACACTAAACAACCACTCCGTGCCAGAGAAGCGGACCAGCTGTTGCCCATACACAGCTCTCTGAGCATAGTGTACAGAGGTTTGACCTTAGTCAACTCTCAGTGCTCCAATTTAAACCATTGGCAAGTTCATTAAAGCGCGCCGTTTCCTTTTAGGGAAAAAAGAAAAGAAATACTTACTGGTACTCAATGCTTTTTTGAGCGAGCGCTTAATTAAATAAACATACCAGTGCATTAAACAAGGCTTCTAGCTCGTTTACTTGCTTACTGGCTTATTAGTTTCACGATTACTTACCTCGAATAATATGGTCATTACTAGTCTGGTTTGAACAATGCATGAAAAAAGACAGAACGACATACACCTTAAAAAATGTAGAAGATTTCACCGCAGATGTGTGTGCTGTGAGTACTCAGTTCAAACATGAGACACATTACTAGTTATTGGAACACACCTAAATTAATAGCGATATAATCCAATACACGATATATCGTAACCGGAAATGTCACGTCTCGCCGAGGTTTAACTCACAGCATCATCAATCAGAAGTACCACGTAAAAGACACGACGCCCCAGTTCGCTTTTTTCAGTTTACTTGTTACGCCACGTCAAGTCTTTCTCACAGGAGCAATGCGAACATATTAGAATTGTAGTTAGTGTCTGGGTAGTAAACGCCGCATTAACTACTTTTCTAAAGCGCCAGTGTGTGAACCGATTATAGGCCTACATATTAACTAACAATAAATTCACTTATCGGAGCTATTTAAGTAAATATGACCTGCCCAGTTACTGATACTATGTTGTTTTTTTAAGCAAGACAAAAACAATTACACTGCGGTTAAAAATGTATATAAATCATGACACATTTTCTTAATGGAAAACGACTGTTTTTCCTTCAGGTTTTGTATATTTACTCATTACTTGTAGGCCAATTAACAAAAAGTATTCCTCTAACCGGAGACCCAAAACTGATGTTAATATAAAATATACTATAAAAGCGTGCATTTGAAGAACAAGTATCGTTTGAAATGACCTATTATGATGAACGTCTCAGTCTGATTCTAAACAGCGAGGCTTTCAGTAAAGTAGGCGGAGTAAATGATAAGGTGGAGTTTGAGCCTTGTAATAGCTTTCTGCTGTAGCGGTCCCGCAGCCGCGTCAATTCCTACATAACTCACGCACAATCGGATAGACCGCATGAAACTGCCGTTACAGGACTTCGCTACCGAATCACAAGTTAGAGTTTATATTACCAATATATGTATATTTATTGTTAATAAGCCTAACTGTTTTCCGTAATTTTGTGGTATTATATGCTCCACATTTTTTTGACAAATTTGCAGACACAACAAGACGACTTTAGGATGGGAAGTTGTTACTTTCTATGTATTATTTCTGAGGCTGATGTAATTTAGAGGAAATAATTCATTATAATAATAAATAAACTAATCAATGCACCTACTTGTTGTCTGAGTCGAGCTACTACCGAATAGCCCCAAATTATAGTGTTATATAAAGCTGTAAATAAATTAACTAATATGGATGTTATTTAGTACCTATTTTTATCAAATAATTTTTTTTCTTACACAACAAAGAAAAGAAAAAAATAAACAATGGAGACATTCACGCTGCATGATATGCTTATAAATTCTACCGATATATACAAAATATTGTGCGGACTTGGAATTAAGAATGACTCGGACTGTGACGGTGGAGTCGACCCGCAGCCGGAGCCGAAAGGTAAACCAACGTTGCTTCATTCTTAGTGTTTAATGTAGTATACTTTTCTGCTTATTTTTTTACTCTATTTATTCACACATTTTACAAATTTCTTCCTTCCTTAGAAAGGCAAATTTTGCATTAGAATTATTTGGGCGGGGGGTTTGGGGAAAATACGAAATACTGAGGCTTCTGCACGCACTCGCAGTCAAACGCTTTTGAGTGGTTCAGTGGTTTGGACATGGAACCCGAGCGGCAAGGCAGCAGCCGGCCCCTTGTCAACTCAAGGGCGGCAGACGAACTGCCCGAGGAGTTGGTGTCATTCATTTGGAAACGATTAACTTAAAAATGTAAAATGCGTTGTTGCATCCTGTCTATAAAAATAGGCCTATATTAAAATATTTATAATTATAAAAAACACCAACAATAATAGGCGAAATTTAAATGTATGCAGTGGGTATATGAAATGCAATTTAAACACAATTGTTGATCCATCATGTAAATTAATTATAAGAAATTATAATCCATTTCAATAATTTGAGAAAATGCGATTACTTGACACGGAGGTTAATTCCACGTTGCACAGTTTAATTGTCAACACATAATCAAACCGACATTAAATTAAATGAATATAATTTAAAAACTTAATAAATAATGACATCTTCTATTATTTTCTCTTAATTTTCTTCTGGAAAAAAGACTTTTGTTTTATTAAAGGTATTATTTTTCAAGGTTGCGTTCTTAGACTAAAGTGTCCAAAAGCACTGTTCTGATAAAAAGTTCTCTTTCACATCGAAATGATGTGATTAAATATATTCGCCATCGGAGAGCTTACCAGGCAATTTGTGAAAGTAAAAGGTACTCGCTCGTTTAAGTCAATATTTTCTTAATTTATGAATTATCTTATTTCTTCCATGGCAATAAATGGGGGAGAGTTACAGTCAAAAAACGCATATCACACCGTATTGCGTAGTGCTGTGGTGAAGATTTTGGGAAAACCACCTGGTTGCGGGCTCAAATCACAGTAGGAACGGGTGCGTTTGATAACCAAACGAATAATAAGATATAATCATTTAATTACCAACTTCCTGCTACTTGATTACAGATGCACTCAGAATACCAGCTTCGCGCCCTGGGGGCTAATGTCTGACAGATGTGTCTTCTGCTCTTTGTCAATTTTTTGGTTAAAAGAACAAAAACCTAAACCCAAACCAAATCTAGAGCAGTTGAGACCTAAGCCAATCAGTGTCAGTTTCAGTGTGATGGCAAGGATAAGACAGTGGCTATCTGTGAGGTGTGGTCTGCCAGTTACTCACTGTTGTTTTGTTATCTGTTACTTCATCGTGACGCTCTCCAATCAAGACACTGGTTCTCCAAAATCCCCCAACACCGGGGTACCTCCACAGGGCGTCAATATTTTCAACCAGAAGATCAAAAAAAATCATCCCATCACTGCTTTTCATTGACATAATAATGTAGTAACGTGTTCTGGAAGCTATGGATTCTTAATGTTTGCCTCCCTTGCTGAAAATGACGAGGTGTAGTATCATGTGTTTTGTGCATTGCACTGTCCCTGAAGCAAACAAATGAGGGAACCAAAGTCGGACGGGCGAAGCAAGTCGAGCTGTGCGACCAGTAACGGTGAGCGCTCTGTGTTTCCCAGACATGAACCAGACAGTGCGGATCTTCCTCTACAGCCTCATCTTCCTCCTCAGTGTGTTGGGCAATGCCCTGATCATCGCCGTGCTGGTCCGCAACCGCCGCATGCGTACCGTCACCAACCTCTTCCTCCTCTCACTGGCCGCCAGCGACCTCATGCTCTGCCTCTTCTGCATGCCGTTCACCCTCATCCCCAACCTCATGAGGGACTTCGTCTTCGGCAGCGGCATCTGCAAGGTGGCCATGTACTTCATGGGTGAGTGTGGGGGGCGTGGAACGGAGAGGGGTTTCGATAGGGTTACAGTGTGGGGGGCGTGGAACGGAGAGCGGTCTCGGTAGGGTTACAGTGTGGGGGGCGTGGAACGGAGAGGGGTTTCGGTAGGGTTACTTCATAGGTGAGTGTGGGGGGCGTGGAACAGAGAGGGGTTTCGATAGGGTTACAGTGTGGGGGGGGTGGAACGGAGAGGGGTTTGGGTTGGGTTACAGTGTGGGGGGCGTGGAACGGAGAGGGGTTTTGGTAGGGTTACAGTGTGGGGGCGTGGAACGGAGAGGGGTTTGGGTAGGGTTACTTCATAGGTGAGTGTGGGGGGCGTGGAACGGAGAGGGGTTAGGGTAGGGTTATTTTATGGGTGAGTGTTGTTGTGAAGAAGATTAGGGTTCGGGTTACTTCATGGGCGACTCTGTCCAGAAACCCAACTGCTTTTAGATCTGACCGGGATGATTAAGGTGTGGTTCCCAGTATTCTGTGTTTTGGGTCTGGTTTGTTTGCCCCGGCCCGAGAGGGCAATGTTAAATACGCCTCGTTTTGGTGAGTAATGGAGCATTGTGAGCCAATCGGTGCAATTGGACCAGCTTCTGGAGGTGGCGGCGAGGGAAGGGACCTCCATTTTAATGACAGGGTGTGAAGTGACCAAATAAAGCCATTCTCAGTGTCCCTGAGCTGTCTGCGCCAGTGATTTAGGGCAGAAAAGCCAATGTAGCATTCAGAAGAAGGAGCGACCTGTTTGTTGCATGGACATCTCCATGGCGCTGCTTAAACAGAGCACCAAGGTCTGTTAGCTGGAAACCAAAAGAGACAGATACAGGGACAACTATGATGGAAAAAATAATTTTCCAAATAATTCTTTTACATCTTGTTATAAATGCAAAAAACACATATCTGATTGTCTTTTGAACGTAATACGCATACATATGTGTGTACGAGTGTATAAATATACACTGTCACTTTAACTTGACACTGAAGAATCAAATTGAAGATCATTATAAAATCCAAAATATAAAAACATCTCTCTCTAATGTTCTATTACATTCTGATTTGGTTATTAAATAGCCATTTTAGGCTAATGCCTAATATAATGGTTTACTGATTGATAGTCGTGACTATTAGTCTTAATCTAACTGCGTAATGCTTTTATTTGTTTGCTCGGGATAGCCGCTGAGGAATGACCTCAGCCGTATGCCAACAATAATTAGCGCGACGTAGCCTATGTCTCGTTAACCGGTCGGCTTATTAATGTGCTGTCGCGGTTAATGCGATCGAGAGGGTTTCGGCTCGGCGGACGGCTGAGGCGGAGTATATCCACGACGTGTTTATAAAAGCCACTTGGTTTGTGCGGCGAGTTGCTTAGCGTTTATTAGAAACAGATGATACTCTTGATAAGGCTGCTGAGCTGGATCCTCTCTGCGTCTGGGACCAGGTGTAAATAGCACAAACCCCCCGTCGTCCGTGCCAGCTGCCGCGGCTGGATTCACTCAGGTCCTTGACCCATTGGCTGCTAAACACCGGCACTGAGACCCACATTCGCCTGTTGTCGATGTGTAGACATTTACGGTGACTGGAGATTCCATTATTTCATTTCAATTAAGGTAAATCAGACCGTCTTAATACTGAGTCCAGCTAATGTCCAGCCACTGTAAATAAATACATTAGATAATGCAAATTGCCATGTGAGACTTGGAAACTAGATAAAGCTAATCTATAAAAGAACACTGTTTTTAGTGATTATCATTATTATGTTGGTAATACTGCAGGTATCTCGGTGAGTGTGTCCACCTTCAACCTGGTGGCCATCTCTCTGGAGCGCTACAGCGCCATCTGCAACCCACTGACGTCCCGCACCTGGCAGACCAAATCACATGCCGCCAAGGTCATCTCCACCACCTGGGTGGCCTCCTTCCTGCTTATGCTGCCTTACCCCATCTCCAGCACTTTGGTGCCCTTCACCCGCCACAATAACAGTACGGGGAACATGTGCCGCCTGATGTGGTCCAGCGACGTCGTCCAGCAGTCATGGTGGGTGTTCTGCGTGCGGTCGCCATTGTGGCCGGCAACTCTCCGCCAGTCCAGTGATTCATACCCTCCGCTTTCTCTTAGGTACGTGTTCCTCCTGCTGCTCCTATTCCTCATCCCAGGGATAGTGATGATGACAGCGTACGGGCTCATTTCACTGGAACTCTACAGGGGGATTCAATTTGAAATGATTAACAGGAAAAACAACAGAGGTATGAACGTATTCCGGTTTCCCTGTATTTCCCAGTTTGCACATTAATATATTAATACCCATTCAAATCAAGATTCCATAGCCTGACCCTTCCTCAACTGGAAAAAAAAACAACCTCTCTCTCTTTGAAGTCCATTGTTTAACTCAGCGTTTAGTTGGCACTATGTACAAAGTGTGACAAATGTACAAAACACAGTGACCAAGAGCCTGCATGGACAGGCACAGTCACACAGTGAGGTAATTCACGGTTGGTGTTATCCCCCTTCAGAGCGTCAGGCCAGCAGCGTCAGCCTCCGGCCAGGCGACGGAGACGGCTGCTACCTTCAGCCCTCTAAGAGGAAGAAGGTGGAGCAGCAGAAGTCGGCCAACACCCAGGGCGGAAGTGACAACAAGGCCATGCTCAGTCGTGTCTGCAGCAACAGCTCCAAGTCCAACCTGATGGCCAAGAAGAGGGTTATCCGCATGCTCATCGTGATCGTCAGTCTCTTTTTCCTGTGCTGGACACCGGTCTTCAGTGTCAACGCCTGGAGGGCGTTTCACCGCCGCTCTGCCGACCGGCTGCTCTCGGGCGCCCCCATCTCCTTCATCCACCTGCTGTCCTACACCTCTGCCTGTGTCAACCCCATCATTTACTGCTTCATGAACAAGCGGTTCCGCGTGGGCGTGCTGGCCACTTTTGCGTGCTGCACCTGCCGGCAGGGCCCGGCCCGCCTCCGCAGCGATGGACCTGCCCTGCCCCGTGAGGCCGACGAGAACGGCCACACCCTCTCAGGCGGCCCCCTTACCCGCTTCACCTACAGCAGTCTCCGAGGCTCTGCCCAGGCGTAGGGGCCCGAGGGGGGTGGCCATGCCCGAAACTGGGATTCATGGCCTCAGGCTCGAAACCGGGCCCACAGAGAGACGATATGAGGCAGATTGGGTCACTGTGTTCTCAGTGCTGTTTTTGGGGCCAAGAGAGTAACAGGGCGGTCAGTGGAGCAGCCACCAAAAGCCCATCTCATCATGTGTGTGTGCCCCCGAAAAAAAAAGTTATTTTTAAACAGGCTTCTAGTTAGTGACCAGCATGGAACAGTACGGACCTCTACGGATTCTTGTAAAGAAGGCTTCACTGTCACAGTTTTTCCGGTAGGCTAGTAAAAGGTCTCTGCTGCACTCGATTTCCTGACAAACATGAGTAGCGGTCAGTAATTTTACTTGCATTACCCTAAGATATAGGAAATACATTTTCAGCTACTTTCACATGCATGCTTCTGTACATCATTATCTCTTGTTACATTTAAATCCGCTTGCACTAAATAAAAAAAAATAAAAAAACGATTATACTTTCTTCAAGGCAAGGGTACAATCTACAGGCAATTGTCATTGAATACTAGCAACTGGTTGTTTCAAAAACAGGTGATGATAGCAATAGCAAAACATGGATGGGACAATTGGCCTATTGATAGCTGGAGGTCTGTTAAACAATCACTTGTGCCAGATGACAAGGCGACTAGTTTGACAGCACTGGGTCACGGAACTGAACCGGGATGGCACAGGGGTGCCAGCTTGCAATTACTGTTGCATCGCCCATACACGAGAGCATCGTCTGTTTGGACTCATAGATGGTACCTACGCTTCAGAGAGGAGGGTATTTAGCACTTTTGGAGGTGGCGAGTTCACGAGGGAGACGAATCACAGTTGGCTCTGTGTAATGAGGGGCGACTGCCCCTCTGTGCCCCTCTGTGCCCCTCTGCAGCTACGGCGGTCGGACTTGTCGACGTTTGACAGTGCCCAGATGGTATGGATGACTGAGCGATGTTTCCAGAGCGGTTTAACTCCGCTGAAGTAGGAGTGAGAGCTCAGGGAAAGAAATGGCGGCAGCGGACTGTAAATATCTTCCCAAGAGCCTCCTAGGCTCTTCTGCTGAAAACATTGATTGAGGCATAAATTCTTAGATGCTAACTACGTTAAGAAATTGTATTAGGTGTAGAAGGTGTGACAAAATCTGCTTCCTGGTCCAAGGAGCTCTCTCTTTGGCAAGGTGTCTGGGATGATCCACGCTCGGAACTGTGCATTTAATGGTTAATTATGAAGTGGGTCCGCAACTTTTAATGCGTAGTAACAGTAGTAACATAGTCCGGATGGTTCCGGGTATTGCCACATTGTTTTTTGCTCTTCTGGAGTTTTCTTCAGAGGAGCCGTGTTTGTTGCCCTTGACTTGGTGCTGGCAGTCAGTAACGTCCTGTGCTGCTATCTCAGCGTGAGATTTGAAACACCTGTCCTACCTTCAAAGGACTTTCCCTGTGCAACTTGCCAATCACGCGTGTTATTTGTCGATCCTTATAGCAGAGAACTTCTGAAGTTTAGCGTTGAGTTTTGCTTCCGCTTTTTAAAGCATTCTCCCGGTGGGTTTTTTTTTCCCCCAAATCGATACAGATGTAAAGTTTAAATGTGTTATGAATATTGTTTGCTATGTAATGGACATTTTTATCAAAATGTATAAACTACATATTACAAAAAGACAGCCTACTAATAAAAAAAAAGAAGATTGTGCTACTGTATATGAATACCTCTGAGCAGTTCATTCAGAAGAAGGCTTGGACCATCTGGTCCTTGACAAAAACCCCCATGCTTGTTTTCCAGTTCACAAGGCCCGAGAGACAGCCAGGCGTCCCACTGCCAGCCCCTCCCCCCTGGGCGGGAGAAGGGCCAGCACTGGCACTGATGGCCCCCGGTTCAGATACACAACAATCCCCCATGGCCAAAAAAGCCACTTCACAAGCGCAACCAGATTCGTGACCATTTACATATTCTATCATGCAATCAATATGTTAGCACCGAGTTCTCGACAGCAAACGCATCTGAAGACCGAGTGAGTCTCTGGAGCTGTCCATTCCTCGCTAAAAAAATTGTGCGAGTATATAAGTGTTCCTGTGTGTGCTTTTCTAAACGAAACAGGATTATTTAAAGCTCTTAATGGCTTCACTGGAGAGAAACTGCTGAAAGACAGGAGGGATTATCTCACCATCCCCATGTCAGGGTGATGCTGACATTCCCCAGGGAGCAGCACTTTCTGGCTGTCGCTCACGCCCCTCGCACGTCTTGCAGTCCGTGCCTCGAGCCACCAGTCCGAAAAGGACAGTCACAAGACCACCGGGACGGACATCAGCGCTTTCCATTAAACCCCTTCGGGTTATTTTACGAATTCTGTCCAAATCAACACTAGTAGACAAAGAAGAAGAATAAATAACAGACCAGGACAATCAAATAAACACTATTGTACAAATCAAAATTGTATAGCAATAAATCCTTTATTAATTCTTTCAGCAGACTAAACAAAGTCAGTTCTGATTGTCAAAGGCAATGTAGTGCGGCAGATCCCTCTGAAGACTGCTGAAGACACATATTAGGAGTAATACAACAGTAAGTTAAATGCGCCACTTCCTCTTTGAACCCAACATTCAGCGGCGCTGTATCCATCAAACCCGCAGAAGCACTGGCCAAAGACAAGGGAGAGCCTAGGTAGAGCATGAGGAATGGGCTAATCAGTCATCTGCACTAAGTGGAGTGGGAGCTCAGACTGAGAACAGGAAGGTTGGCCGGCCGTTGAAGCTTCAGAGAAGAGGAGTTGACGGACATATTTCAGAAGAGGAATGAAAAGGAGAGACTGACAGGATGACCAAAGGTAGAGGACTGAAGACCAACAGATAAGACCAGAGAAGAGGAGAGACTGAGGAGAGACTGATATGGTGACCAAAGGTAGAAGGCTGAAGACCAACAGATAAGACCAGAGAAGAGACTAAGGAGAGACTGATATGGTGACCAAAGGTAGAAGGCTGAAGACCAACAGATAAGACCAGAGAAGAGGAGAGACTGATA
>JAOYSI010005447.1:0-13540 GCA_025775065.1 Hiodon alosoides
GGCGCATCTTGGGAATGTCTCTCACCGTGCATTGTAGGGGATGCCCTGAAGTCAGTGACGTTTGGGCTTATCCCCTGGTGCGTACAGTTGGGGGTTGTCCCTTGGTTGCATGTCAGAGTGCACCTCAGGGCCTGTCTCTCATCGTGACCACAGGACTATCCCGGCTAGCGCTAAAAAAAAATATGGTGCAAATATGGTGGTCTTCCGGTGCAGGGATTTGAACAAAAAGGGTTGGTAGAATATGTGTTGTTTCCATTTGGTTTAGGAAGCTACACTGCTCTACTGCTGTTCTTCTCTTGCTGTGTAGGACAACACTTTCATCAAATGTAATTTATTTGCCTTTCCTTGTCGTTTGCGAGGGCCTGTTAGACAGGAGCTTAACTCTGGTCGTGATCTGACGTTCCGCTCTGAGGTGCTGTGGGGGTGGTGCAGGATGTAAAAAAGCCAGGGATTAACCCTGTCTGTTGACACGTCATTCGACCACCGCTGTCCCGTCCAGCCAGCTGGGCTCTCTGTCCTGTTCACGACTAAAGAGACCAAATAAACTGCATTTTAAGCCAGAGGGAGGACGCGCTGCCTGGAAGACAAGCGCAGAGCCAGCCCTTCATCCACGGGTTTGTCTGCAGTATCGGTGTGTAAAGGGGAGCAGAAGAGAGGACCCTGTTTGCCACCAGTGTTTAACTGTAGAGTCCCATTCTAGAGGCTTGGCGCCACACGAGCACTTTCTCAGTGTGGAAACATATAACGGAATGAATAAATAGGTGAAGGGTTTGGAAACAGAAGCTCTTTGTGCTTTGATGATTGGGGTTGTGCAGAGGGAAGCCCTGGGCACTTTGGCACTGTATCTCTCTGTTGGGATTACCCGCAGCTCTTTATTTACCTGATTCATAATTTAATTTAGACGAGACAGAACAAATCCCCTTGCACTGGGCATGCTGAAGGTAGGTCACGAGATGGGAGTCCCTGGCACTGAGCAGAGGTGATAATCGGCAATTACGAGATTAGCACACCTTGGACAAAGGTGAGGAATTCTCAAAAATATCATTTGGATGAACAAAGCCAAAGATACCCATGGGTGGAGAAAGCCTTTTTTTTAACACATTCAAATGCTTGGAACAATAAAAACTCTCAGTGTGTTTATCTTGAAAAAGTGCTGAAATTAGAGAGCCGTCAAAGTGATTTACGGTCGCATGTCCTGTGGCGTTTCTCACCGTGGGAGGAACAGCGGGGAACTCAGGCCCTCAGAAATGTCGGCTCTCTGCCTTTGTTGTTTGACACACGGCGCATGGAGGCAGCTCTTGAATTAGGGGTGTCGATGCATCGCAGACTCTAATGGGACTGAGGCTGAATGCTTTACCAGGGAGAGCAGGGAGACGGAACCGCGAGGTCTTGGAAAGTGTGGTGGGGCGGGACAGCTGTTTTTTTTTTTTTTTTTCGCTGGGGGCCTAAGTTGGTGAAATCGTCTGGCGTGCGGCTCCTGCCGGATCAGCCCCGGCCCCACCGGGAGTGCCGCTGAAAGCGTCGCTGGAGGGAAGGACAGGCTACAGTGGCTGCCCTGAGCCGGCACATTCCTTAATAGATCCGTCACACATTGACCTGAATGAGCGGCCACGCGGGACAAGCATAGCAATGCGCCGAATGCAGGCTGACTTTGCTCTTGTGGTTTTGGTCCAGCTCCAGGGTTCCTGACGGGACCGTGCAATTTGTCGAGAGGATTGATCCTCCACTTTTGACAGTGGCTAAAAGAAGGAAATATGAGCTCCTTCAGATGGTAAAAGTTCTTCTCTGGGTTTAATCGCTAAATCAGAATGCTTATTTGTAGAGTTAATCTTTCATATCTCCTGCAGCCTTCATCCAGTGTTTTATAGAACATTGGACTCTGCAGTTTAATGGAGCACTGGACTACAGCTGAGAAACAAGTGTTATGGAAAAACTAATGAGTATCAGTTTCAAAGTGATAGTTACAAGCAGGTTGAAACGGGAATCAAGGTAAATTATTAAATCTCTTCGAAAAGCTGAATTGGCAAGAATGACAAGCGGAATTGCGTTGCCCCTTTGGGAGACAGCTTTCGTTCTTTGTATCACGGCATTAACGCTCATCAAAGCGCGAGGCAGCGCACATCTGTCAGATGAAACGCATCGCCCCATCTGTGCGCAGTGTTTCTGCGCTGTGCGGCTGCCTCTGCTCATCCGCCAACGCGCGCGGCCGTCCAAAACAATGAAACGCAGTGCGTTTGCCGGAACGCCGAAAAATCCTGCAGTTGACAAAAAACAATAGCAGAATGCAAAAAGAGCGCTCTCTGCTTGGTGTGTGGAATCATCTCACAGTTGCAAACTTGTCTCCGTCCGTCTCGCCCTCTTGGACCGGGACAACAAAGGATGCTAAATCCTCACGGCCTGCGGATTCGGTGCGGGACACATTTTTTGCTAAAATCCATGCCCGGTCATTGCCTGTAAATCCAGGACATTACAGCTGGTGCTCCAGCCCCGGAGCCCCTACAAAGTCAGTCCAGGTCACAGAGATCTCAGTCTTTATGAGCGGGACAGGCTTTTCAAGGACCTGCGCTGGTAATGTCAGGCTCATTTCGCACATGACCGGAGGTGTGTGTGTGACCTTGAGATGGGGGTGGGTGGGAGTGCTTGAGGGCAATGAGGGATGTGCCTGAGCCAGTGGGTGGGGGTTGGGTGTGTGTAGCGCACGGCGGCTACCCTGGCCTCACTGCTGGCTGTATGAGGCTGGTTTAATTCCCCATTCTGTGCGGGTAAAATTGAGTTTGCGTTGTTCCCTCACCCATGATAACTTGAGAAAGCCATTTGCAGGTCAATGCTGACAAGACATATTACCTTACAACACTTTTACAAGCAGTCCCTCGGGATATGTCATAGATGTAGTTGATGTAATGCTTGTATGCATTTTCTGTGTGTAGCTTTTGCACTACACACACACACACACACACACACACACACACAATCATCCCGAGGCTTAGGATGCCAATTCTTACTCACAGAAATAAATTCCTTTTGTTCACTTTTTGCATTTATGCCATATATGCATAATTTTACCTCAAACAAATGTAAATTACTTAAAATGTTATTTGGACTTTCGCAAATCGCAAAATTTCGCGATTCAATTTTAAGAAGAGACCTCCCAGCTGCCCGCGTAAAAAAGGAATGTTAATTGCTCCAAAGGCATCGGTACATTTTTGCCGGTAGAAGTTATATCGACCCAAAAACCCTATCTATATGGCCTGCTGAAAAATCGAGTTTTGACCCGTTTGGATTTTCAGCTGGTGAAGTTGGTTATGAGCTGGTTGAGCTCATCCTGGCTAGAGACGCATACGTCGTTACATGGAGTAAACTGAGTTTAGCTGCTGAGCACCATTTCTTATTTCGACAATTTAAACGAGCTGGGCGATGGATACAAATTTGTCGTAAAGACGCGTCACGAGATTCCAGGCTTTTGGAAAATCGGAAACCCGAAATAATAAGACTATGTATCGATACAGCGACGTGTTTGTTCTTTTGTGTGGGTTTTATTATGGTTTCCTTACTGTTTGGTGTTTAAATATTATTTTTTTTTAACTGAGGGCATCAGAGACATAGCCATGGAGTCAACATTGAGTGGAGGGGGGGACCAAATCAGCCAAATAGCACATTTGTATTTTATTAATAATTTTTATATCAATATATTGATTTAAAAAAAAAAAAAAAGAAAGAAGCATTTTTAGCATATTTTAATATTGGGGGGGATATGTCCCTCCAATATATATTATAATTACAGCCCTGGAGGGCATGTTAACTATACCAAGACGGAGGCTTCCAAACAGAAATAACTTACTTCTTTAATATGTGTGGTTAAGATTACTCCAAGATTATTAGAAGACAGTCTCGCCCTCTTGGACTTTCAAGTCATAGATTATAGATTATATGGACCTCTACATGTGTAAGGTGACTAAAGTTAGGCCCACGTTAAATGGCATTTCATCATTAGTGTGTGTATGTTAACCCCCTGCTGTGCCCCTCTTTGTGGATGGGGGCTTTTTTGCTTCTATGCTACTTGGGTGTTGGGAGATAAGAAGGCTGGTCACGGCGTTGCTAAAATTAGTTCTGAAGCTTACTTCTGAGTGCGCTCCACTGGGCTGGTCCTGGTATCAAGCTGAAGTAGGTCAGGGCCTGGGATGGGGTGCCGGGTCCGGTACTGTTTTTCGGAGATTCCACCCCCTCTCTGTTGGGGAAAACAAACAGCATTACTTTGTTCTGTCTCTCTCCTCTTTCCTGGGGTGTGTTGACTCGCGTTACAGCTTGTATCGACTTCTGTAAACAATGCTGGGGCTGAGATAGTGTCATGGTTTGAGAAACCCAAAAACAACCCTGGTGCTGCCTGCAGCTTTAAAAGTAACTGACTAATGTTGAAATGATAGCTATACGTTAAATGCTTCCGAATTTTTCATTTGTAGGATTAGTCAGGTTTGGCTCTCTGAAGTTTAGCATGGGTATAGTCAGCTACAGTAGGGCTCTTTTGCACAGAGTTCCTCTATGTGGGCCAAAGCCTCTCTGCAGTTCTGATTCTGCCCAGGAGCTAGGATTCCCTCCCATTGGGTTTGGATCTCGGCTCTCTGGTCTGTGAAGATCCAGCTCGCTGCCCAGCATTTTAATGCTGGCCAAATCGCCTCAGTCTGCCACGGTGGACGCATTAATGCTGTTTTCTGTGCTCCGTATGCCACTGTAATACACTTGGCCCACAGCGGGGTTTAGAGTGAAAACTTGAGTGGTGATGCTGTATAGGTTCAATGTGGCCACAGGACGGTTCTGCAAGATGGCCTTTTTCATTGAGTATTGGCCGCCATGGTTGGTTGCTGAGTACGGTTTAATTACGGCGTATTCATAAAAATCAGTGACGGAGCCAATTCAGTTTTGTCCACCCATTCGGTTCTGTTTTAAAGTGTATTTTGTAAATGCTTGAGTTGGCTGGAGCATCTGACCACATGCTTTTCAGGTAACATGGCAGTGACAAGCCTATGAGTAATCCTTGACTGTCAGTCAGCGTAGTACTTTAGTACTGTGTTAACCAAGCTGAGTGACAAACCAGGCATGTCATTCACAGGTCCATGACTAGCTGGTTCTCCAAAGTGAGTTGCTTTCTGCTGGCAGTCACTTGGACCCAAATTGTTTTGCTTCCTTCAGCCTGTCAGCCTAGAACTAAGAAAGATCTCTGAGACGACTAGCCTGTTTTGTTTGGAGATCTCACAAATAGAACAGGCTTCCTGGAAACGGGCACACACAGGGTCATGTACATGCGTGGTGTAAGCTTGTGCGTGCCGTGTGTGACTGCTCATTCCCTCATCACTAAACAGTCTCAGATTGTGCCATTTTAACATAGGTACGGTTTGAAATAGGACTCGGTCAAAACGCTTGCCTTTGAGATCAGAATAATATACCCTCAGGTCCTAAGCTTGACCTGTTGCTTGGGGGTCCTTCAGAGGGAACAATGGTCAAGGGGTGGCACTACAGCCTGAGAGGTTCAGTGCAGATTTAAGAAGTTCCGTGAAAGTAGCAGGAGACTGGTGTTAGCCAAATTTTCACCAAATCATCCCAGCCGGTGCTCAGCCAGGTGTGCACCCTCGCTGTGCTCCCCTGGTCTCGGTCGACGAGTAACATGAGCTAAATTCGAACCCGTGAACCAGCTCAGTCTGTGCTCGGGGAAACCTGTCTCTAATCACCTTTGACTCATACAGCACCGTTGCTTCCACTAGTGCTGAGACTATTTTCTTACCTGAGGTTCACGCAGCTCTGGTCCTGCATTTTTGTAAAGTCGGCGAGGGGTGGCTCACGTGAGTAACCCGTGACCCTGATGTGAAAACCAGCTGTTCTCTACCGGCCTGGGCTGGTGGTACCTGCCGTGTCCCATGGTTATGGAATCCCTCCAGGTCTGCCCCATGGTGGGGGAGGTTCTGTTAAGCAGGCTAGCTAATCCACAATAGTGGATTTTAGTTCAGACGATTGTGGAAAATAACCAAAGTTATTCCTTTTTTAGTGCGTAGATAGAAGTGCACTTACTACCAAAATTTACTCGGAGAAAACATGTTTGACTAATTGGAAGTAGGAGGTTACGGACGATTGCACGTCTACACAATGTTACTGTTCTTCTGTGGTTTCCCAAGATGTTCAGTGCATTGTGCAATCCTTTAGGGCCCTTCTCACAGGAGGCAACCCTGCAGAACTTTCTCTGGGAATCCATGAGAAATACTGACCAGCCACCTGTAATAAACAACACATGTGTATCCTCTCTCCTCTCTAATGAGTCCCACTGTATTATTTATTTCCTGCAGTAAATGCACCTGCCTATGAAGGCCATCTGTCTGTAATGACCTCTCTGGTGCTCCCAGGAGTGGTCATTAGACGTGAGTCCGACCGCACAGTGAAAACTGAGATCTCCGACGCAAGTGTTGCGAAGAGGTTTTTGGGAGAGGAGTGAGGGTGCGCTGGCTAATAGGGAATTCTAGAATGTTCAATTGTGATGAGAATAAAAGGTCGGGGCTTTTATTATTGTTATTTATTTATTTATTTTTTATGCAGGGGATGAAATGTATTCTTTTCCGAGTCTGCCGATGGAGGCACCCATCGGAGACGGCAGGGTTTAACGTTTGTTGCGAGCTCTTCTTCCCAGCGCCCACTCCACACCGATCTCGCTCTGTTGCTCCAGCTCCAGACTCTCGTGAGTTGCTTTTGGGCTCGGAGCAGGCCGAGGAACGTGACTCCAAATGAGGCCGTTCTTCAAAGTGCTCGCGTTGCTTTGTTTTTTTCTCTCTCTCCAGTGATGCTCTGAAAACCCGCGCCGCCCGTCGCAGGGCGTCGAAGTGGGGATCTGAACCTTGCACTTGCCGCCTCAGTTTCGCTCAGCCTTTGATACATACGTGTCGACACTACAAGGGGATAGGGAAACAGTCCTGATAGTTTCCCTAAAGGGGTGTTTTAGTGATGCACTTTAGAGGTTGATCTCCAACAAGTGGCATTGCATAAATCTCTGGTAGTACATTAACATTTTACATTTTTGTCATTTAGCAGATGCTCTTATCCAGAGCGATGTACAAAAGCAAGTAGCTACTCCTATGTGCTCATATTCAGGTCAATGGCAGTGGTATATCAGGTAGAGAGAGGCAGACTGATTGGCCGGATTGAAAGTCAGGGGGGGGTAACAGGCTGGGCTTCGTGATTGCGTAGAGTTCCAGAAAGTTTTCAATAGAATTTTTATTTCCACAACGCCGAACACGCTTCAGACCTAGTGTAGTGCCCAGTCACGGCTGACTCACAGAAACTGTGTGCCGTGTGTGTGTGTGTGTGTGTGTGTGTGTGTGTTTTTCCCCCAGCGTGAGTGACTGTGATTGTGCGAGCCCAGAGAGAGGTGGATTGTTGACAATTTAATGTTTCTTTTGCAGGGAACTGAATGGAAATAACCTCACACGCATCAGCAAGAACGACTTCTCTGGTCTGAAGTATCTCAGAGTCCTGTAAGTCCATGAAAAATGTGCATGTTTGTGTGTTTAAATGTACTCTGAGTGCGCAGTGTAGTTTGAAAATTATTCAGAATGATTCCTGACTATTTTATCAAGGTTCTAGTTGGTAGTCAATATTAATTTGCTGTGAAATACGTACACAGTATGGTCTGAAGTCCGTCATGTCTTTGATACCACCACTTATCCATCCCCCCTTAAAACAGGACACCTATTCCCTACATTCATCTACAGAAACTGAGTTCATTTAAATAGCTTTAATGAAAGCATAAGCTTAGAATGAGCGTATCAGCTGAGGTGGTACTTCTCGCTCGATGTAACTGGGATTGTTGCTTTGATTTAAATTCTGAAATGTGAAAGGGCCCAATAGTCAGATTCTGACGTCCGATAAAACGTCTACATCAATGTCCGCTGGACCCTACCCCCTCCCCAATCCACGCCAGTCCTGTGTCCTGACTCTTGGGTTGGCATCACCGCTGGTGAGGTCTGCCTTGCTGGGAATGACCCCCCCCCCCCCCTCCCTTGCCCCCTGGGCCCGTAAAGCCACATATACATTAACCTAGATTTTCAGTTCACTGGCGTTTTGTCTGATTATCTAGTTTTCAATAAATGCCCCTCCCCCATCAATCATAGCTCTGAAGCGAATCACACTTTATACATTAATGTTTAGTCAACAGATATTCGATCCAAAATAAACCAAAAGTTGCTGAATCTTCCTCCCAGACCTCAAAGGACCTGCAACGTTATACATCAACACTTTTTCTTTCACCCCAGAATGAAGGAACCTCCTTGTTTGTCCGAAACTTGGACGGACGTCTCACAATCACATTATTAAAATGCATCCAGAATCGCCTATGTTTTCTGGGTCTTTTTTGTGAGTTTGTTTTGGCGTTCTCTGTGACAAATGTGTTTACCCTCAGCATCAAAATGTCCTTTTGAAGACGGGAGTGCTAACCACTGCCCCACACCACACTCCTTCCCTCATGGGTCCACCACAGTGGGGTTCATTCTCCTGACCTTGGCCACTGAAGTAGCACCCCTTCCCCCACTCCCCACCCCCCACCCCCCAAGACCTGGTACCGCTGGACCGCAGCGCTGCCCCGACTGAAAGCACACTGCCTGCCTTCTAATCCCCGATAGGAAACACTTTCCTGGCCCTGGTCCTCCAGTCCTTCCCCCTGCCAGTTTCCTTCAAGCCCCCAGACCACACAGCTTCCCAGAGACCCCAAGGTTTATCAGCCGTCCCGTCTGGCGTGCGCTCAGTGGGAGCCCGCACAGGGCAGAGCCCCAAACCAGACTGCCGCTCAGACCCCATTACCGCCGACCGCTTTGTCACATTCTCCTGCTCCTCTCTCCACAGACAGCTGATGGAAAACCAGATTGGCACCGTCGAGCGGGGAGCGTTTGATGACATGAAGGAGCTGGAGAGGCTGTGAGTGCTGTGGGGTTAAAAACCGCCGCCTTTTTATTAGCGAGCCTCTGCTAGTTGTTAGTGAGTTAAACGCCATTAACAGGGGAATGTACAAAGGCGTGTGTCAGTTATGAAGTATATAAAATCTCCCAGACATGGAAACCACAGCCACAAGGGCCATTATGATGCCCACACTTACCATCCGTAAGTACCGTATTAGAGTTGTACTTTACCAGTGCCATGGTTTTATCTTCCGAGCGCACAGAATGGCAAAGGAAGGCCTAGCAGATGGCTTTATTATAAAAATGTGTTTTAAAGTAATCGGAGATACTGTGTCTTTTTGGCTGTGTTTCCTCCCCGCTTTATTCTGTGAATCTGAATTTTACACGTGAAACAGGAAACGATCTCGGTGAAGCGTTGATGACACTGTGTCCGTTGCCATGGCCACTGGCACCTTAGTGTGTGGATTTAGGAGCCCGTCGCCGAGTGGGGAGTGTTAGGCCTGTCTGACGGCCTGTCTGACGGCCTGTCTAACGGTCTGTGTAACGGTCTGTGTAACGGTCTGTGTAACGGTCTGTCCCTGGCCTTCTTCCCCTTTTCAGTAGGTCTGTAAATGACAACTGGCGGCGAGTGGACTTTAATGTGCGCGTCTCTCCTTGCAGGCGTCTGAACCGCAATCAACTTCCCCAGCTTCCCGAGCTGCTGTTCCAGAAGAACGCGGCCCTCTCGCGTCTGTGAGTATCTCCGTCTTCCCCCAGTCAGCCGCGGCGCGCAGGCAGTGGGCTCCTCAGCTCTGCCCAGCCCCCGTTAGTTTTTATGGCCAAACATGGACAGAACAGCCTTTTACTAAAGCATAATACAAGACCTGGGGCCGGATAATGGGTTGCCGCTTCAGTAATTAATTTGACTCGAGTATTTTTGTTTCAGCCTCTGTGTGGTGTGCCAAGCTGAAGGGTAAACTGCTGTGGGGTAAATCAAGGGGGTCTCTGTAAGATTCTATGTTAGTTGGGTTTTACCAGCTGTCTGGATGTGACAGTAAAGAACGTGTGGTTCTTGCCTAATGGCAGTATCCGGTGATTACAGTACTTTATTTACTGGATATGTAGGCCTATGCATTGAAGAAGAAGGCATGCGTGGACCTTATCAGTGTCTTCATTCTAGCTGTTTCATTTGTCACAACTGTCCCATTAGTTTGATTGGAGGGATTCACCGCCTGCCTCTGAAGACCAGCTGTTCTCAAACTTGTGTTTGCGCCAGTCACAGTCTAGAACGTTCCACAGAACGATCACTCGTTTTGCATACTTTCTGTAAGAGAGCCCACTTTGCGTAAGTTATAAGTTAGTCGATGCGGTTGTTGATGTTGGTCTGCTGAATTGGATAATGGGGTGGGAGAAAGCTGATGTGGAGAAACAGGGTTCTTAAACAAATAAAGTAAATTCGCGCTGCGACCCCCG
Source organism: Hiodon alosoides (assembly GCA_025775065.1). Lineage (NCBI taxonomy): Eukaryota > Metazoa > Chordata > Actinopteri > Hiodontiformes > Hiodontidae > Hiodon > Hiodon alosoides. Next base: position 10,377 of record JAOYSI010005447.1, read on the forward strand.
CCCTTCCGCCCAGGGGCTGTAAACGCCCCCGTGATTTCTCCGATGAATTCTGACAGTTTGGCTTTGCATGCGATGCCAGAGGTTGAGGGATCCCGCAGTGTCAGTTAAAGTCACACGGTAGTGACTCAGAGCGTCTCCTGAGAGGAAGAGTCTGAGGCGAACGCACGGCGGCTTCCGTGGCGGTTTCCGCTGTCCTGACTCCGCCAAGGCCTGACACTCACGGGAGTGGGGCAGGAAGTCCCGGGACTCTGTGCGATTCCTCAGCTGCAGTCTGAAGTCTCTGCACCGCTCGCTTCCTGTGGGGCTTTTTTGCGCGGTGTAACCCGCACTGCTGTTTCGTGTCTGATTTAGGGCTTCGCACAGTCGAAAGGTTAGCGACTCCCGCAGGGCGCCTTGCCTCAGGACCTGAACCGAATGTTTCACCAGAGTTTTGTGACGGTCCTTTTTCTTTTTAACAGCCATAACGAGAGAATTTAATGCGGAGACCGCTGGCCGATGGAGGAACGCAAACCCAAAAGTGTTCCCCTGAACGACCAGCTAATGGGCTCCTTTTCTCCCCCATACCAGAGCACCCGAATGCCGACGGCGTCGTAAGGGAGCCTGCACGTTCCCCGCCTGTGTGGCGGTAGGAACGGCCCAGGCAGCCGCGGCGCTATTCATAAACAATGACATCAGACCCGGCAGAGCAGGGAGACAGGATCCCCCATGGCCCGCTTCTGCTTTTACCTCAGCTGCCACTGGGCCCAGAGCGGCCGCCTCAGAGAGTGCGAGTTAACTTAATAAAGAAGCCGGCTGCAGCCAATGACCGTTATGTGCTGCACATAAACCAGCCACACGCGGTAATTAGGCCACTTGGCAATTTGCTACCCTCGACCGAGAGGGTATGCCACAGTCTGCGCTGGTTAATCAGGAAAGGGGATCCTCTTTCCTTTTTGTCTGGGCGGGAGCTGTCTGGGAGTCACGTTAAATCTGGCAGTGCTCTTCGCACCGGCGTGTGAAGTGTCACATTTTCCAGTGAAAAGCAGGTCGGCGCTAATGAGGGCTGGTTGATGGATCAGAACCTAACCCTCGTCGTAATGTTGGGAAGCTTGGGAACTGTGCGTAGCTACACGGCCCCCTGGAACAATAACCCAGGGCCGGGTGGCATTCATCATTGTTAACGACTCTCACAGTCGCACTGCGGCCTCTGTAATCTTGTCTCCTGCGCCTGTAATTACAACGCTCGCTGCATGTTCTCAGTGTGAGTGTTGGATATAGAGATGAGGACAGGGAGTCGCAAAGCCAGTGTGATGGGCGCCCCCAGGGAAAGGCATCTGGTTAGGTGAGGGGAGGAGTGGGAGTGGGAGTGGGAGTGGATTTCTTTCTCCTCAGATCGCTGTGTCGGGTCTTGCCTCCCGGGCCTGTCGCTGGGTTGGGAAGGGGCTAAGAGCGGTTAAGGCCGTGGTTGTCCGTCTTCAGCGGAGGTGGGGTCACGGGAGCCCCAGCCTGTGGGGCCGCGGAGCGGGGCGGCGGCGGCGGCGGCGATGGGGGGGGGGGCCCAAGTCTGCCCTTTCCGTGCTGCTGCTTGGCGACAGCAGGAGCCAGATAGACAAACAAAAGTGGAGGGAGGGGAAAGTGTACACAAAATAACACTTTAATGACACGTTTCCTCTTCAAAAGAGGACATGACAGGCCCGCGTCAGGGATTTCCTGTCGTTATTTCTGGAGATAAAAGGGAGGCTTTTATTCATTCATTGATGTCAGCGCACATAAATAGTTTCTGGGTCATTTTTTTTTTCATTTGCTCATGAGTGCACATATATATTGTTTTCGCTCTTCCTGATTAGGGTTTTATAATGATTCTGCACATTACTCATCAAAGCAATGGCACGATCTGGAAAACCAATGTTTATCTTTGGCAACGGCTTTGTCTACTCATTTTAATCAGGACATGAGGCTATCTGCTCCGTCTCCCTTCACTGTTTTTGTTTCATTGAACCAACCCCAGATAACAAACTTTTTCAACCACAGCCTGCTCCCACTCGGAAATGCAGGCAACCTCACCTTTCTAATCTAATTTAGCAGTTGGAGTTCAACTTGCGGCGATTTTAAGGTTTCTTTTACACACAGAAATGACCATTAGTCATAGTGTGGTCTTAAAATTGGTAATGCGGTTCAATAAAACACTGGGTTGGGGGTTGGGGGCAGGCACGTTTTCTTTTCAAATCTTTCCTTGTTTTAATGGCAAAATACCTCAGAAAAGTGTACAGGAAGCCGGGTAAGCACAGGAAGTGAATTTTATTGCTCAGCGAAATAGATAATATACCGTTTTGAGATGTTTCCTTTGCAATCCCTATTTGTTTGGGAGGCGTCTTTTCCCTGGAAGTCTCTTTAGTGGTCCAGGGTGGCTTGTTTCTTCTTTAATGTTGCTCCACCAAGATGAATACTCACTAAAGCTGTGCCAATGGCTGGGGGGGTCTTGCTGGTGCTGGGTTACTGTAGCAACCTGGGGAGGTGGGGGGCCCCGAGACTGGCTCTCTGCCAGGGTTGACTGACTTTGTGCCTTGATTTTAAAAGGGTGATGGTCGGGGGGAGGTGTTTGTGAGTTAATCCACAGATGGAGTGAGAGGAGCCATGTGCAGAGAAGACAGGGGAATGTTTGTGCGAGGAGACGCCGTCGGAATGGCGACCATGTAGGACCGTGTTTCCTGCTTAGATAAATGGAACGTAGGCTAGACAGGGCAGTGATGACTGTGTGCGACCGTGTCTGCCGTTCACACAAACGCGACCGAGCTGAGACATGTCACAAGGGTCCATCTGGAAGTGTGAGTGCAGACACGGACAAACACGCACACGCACTCACACACACATACACACACACTAGACACGGACAAACACGCACTCACACACACATACACACACACCAGACACAGACAAACACGCACTCACACACACATACACACACACCAGACACGGACAAACACGCACACGCACTCACACACACATACACACACACACACACACACACACACACACACACACAGATGCAGACACACAGACATATACACCGACACACACACATACACACACAGAGACAGATACAGACACACACACACACAGACACACACACACACAGACAGAGACACACACACACACACACACACACATACACAGAGACACACACA
>JAOYSI010005448.1:0-13540 GCA_025775065.1 Hiodon alosoides
AAGATTAAATAAACGCAGCATGTAGTTCTACTGAATGGAGTTGAGCTCATTCGGGGATCATTTAAGCACCTACTCTGTTTCACCAAATTTCTTTAGCCAGTTGTCCCTTTCTAGCAACGTCTAGATGTTTTTCAGCCAGCTCTATTCGCAAGCCTGAGCAAAAGCAGGTCAAAGTAAGATATATATATATATAATTTATTTATTTATTTATTTATTTATTTTTGCAAGTTCAATAGTGGAAAAATAAAAATCATAATCATAAAATCATTTTTTTTCAATCATAAAATTTAGGATTAAAACAGCTTGAGACAATATTTGTATAAAATGCATCATAATTGTGAATAAATGTAATGTACTATAAATCAATGTCCAAACAACTGCCATGTTTACTTTTTAGAAGGAGGAGCTTAAGACACAACTGTGTACTACTTTGGCTTTGAGTCCCGAGCGGGGTCTTTGAGTCCCGAGCGGGGTCTTTGAGTGGGAGAACCTAGCTGGACAAACTGTTGACTCTGCATTTGGAAAAATTCAAATATTAGTTCAAGAGGTTGTTATTTTTGGGGATGGGATGCAGGGCTCTGCGTACATGTACGGAAAATATGTTTTCATCCTGGTCGCGTTAGGGGCTGATTATGCTCATTCTGAATCATCATCATCGTCATCATCATCATCATCATCATCATCATCATCATCATCATCATCATCCACATCTGTATAATTTTCACCTTTAGTCATTTCCAGATTACATGGAAACAATCGACTCAAATCAAGGCTTCTTGCTTTTCCGTTTGGACAAAGGCAGCGGGAATGGGACAGAGAATCTGCAGCTGCCTGGACACAGCAAGGTTGAGCAGCTGTTTTTGCCTGCCACTCACACTGCAGCTGCCCAGGGGGCACAATCCAGTCCGCATGTTCTCACTGTCCTGGCTCAAAACCCACATGAGAAATGTGCATTAGAAGAAAAATGTGAAATCTACTGAAGTGCTTAAACTATCGTTGCCTGGTTACATGTTGAAGCGCTGCTCTCCGGATGGGTATTTATTCCCCATGAGCGTACATGCCCGCATGTCGTCTTGCCTGTGGCAACAATGGATGTCATGTCCGTCGGCCAGACGACGGGGACTGTAAACTCCGGCTAATTCGTCGTCAGCACCAATTCCCGAGAGCTTTTCCTTACATGTGTGCCATTAGCTACAACATTATTTCTTGATTAATTTTTCAATAATGGACTGCTTTGCCACTGAGGGTGCTGAGACGCTCTAACACAGTGATGGAAAGCAACACAGAATTATTTATTGCTTGCTCGGGCTTTCGATGAGAGGTCCCAACATATGCCTGAGGCCAATCTTCTATGAATAAAAAAACAGCAAATTCAGAAAAGAAATACTCGGGCTTACCTTTAAGGATGCTCTGACCTTGTAGTATATCCTTTGAAACAAACACTGTGTAAAACCTCTCTGAAAATCCGGGTCTGCACGGGGGCTTGGACGGAGGTAGTTCTTCATTACTCCCCTATGGAAAAGAACGGACTGTATAACATCCTTTAACATGGATTCAATTTATTTCAGAGTGGCCCTGAATTGAGAGGACCTGTTCTAAGAAATGCTAAATTGTGTTCACCAGACCGCCAAAAGGCTCTCCAAGCACACTGGGGTGGTTGGCAGGGGGATTGGGGGGAGGTCCTTTTTTATTCTGAGGTTGTTTCAGTAAACTACCAAAGTGTCACCTAATGGTGGCAAACAGCGATATAGCGCTGTACTATTACCCATTGTCAGTGCCACACTGAAGTTATAGCTTTGGGTTACGACATGACGCACCGCTTAGTGCAGCAAGCGAGAGGTCTCGGAATGGCTTCCTGTGTAAATGCTGCTGCACGTTACGTGTCCGATTCAGTCAAGAAAGTGACAGTTACGCGCACTGAACAACTTCCCAGTCTCACGAACCACAGCTGTTCCCAAAACTCAGTTCACTTGGCAAGCCTCAACTCCCCCTTCTGAGAAGTAAGGTTAGTCTAACACACTGTAGAGCTAGGTTGTGTAAAATACGGAGCGGAAGGGACAACCACAGCTTTATCCTCTGGAACTGTAACATGGGGACCAGAGTGCTGTTAATTATCTTTTTGTTTTGTTTTGGGGTTTTTTGTTTTTTTGGAGAGGGTATGATATCCCTGACAGGCTGAGCGGAGTGAAACATTACCAGCGCAGCAGTGATGCTGACTGGAGGTCTGTTCTATATTTCAAGCTCCCGAGGTTGCACAGGAACAGTAGATGATTCGCAGTGAGTTCTAGAGTCACTTAACTTTAGTCTACACGACACATCTCCGCACATATTTAAAATGGGGCACATTATCAGAAGGGGGGGGCTCATTGAAAGATGTACTTCGTTCACTTGCGCAGGCTAGTCATATGAAATGTTTTTAAGGCATTCAAAGACCACATGGTGTGTTGGCAATATATGTCACGCTTCACCAATAACATCTCATGTCCATTTATCAGTGTGTATACAAGACAGAAAAAATAAACCGAAGTAAAGGAATATAAAGACGATAGCATATTGTATCTAGAGAAAAGCTGAAATTTTAAATAATTACTTCTTCACACATTTTCACAATGAATTAAAACCGGATGTTATGCGTGTTGTCAGATCGTTCGATTAAGAAAGGGACCGTTCAAACCATAAAAGAGACTTCTGTCCGCTAAGTACAAAATCTGCCCATTATACGCTCACAAGTACAACGGGGACTTGTAAATTATACCGTTTTAAGAGGAAATGTTTAAGACGCGCTAGAATACTCACAGCGAATACAATGACGCGTATGCAATTCTAAGTTTTTATGTCGTTTCAAATGTAAAATATACAACAGCAAATCTCAATAAGTAGTGCAAATGAGACAAAAACAAACGGAAACCGAGAATCCAACGATGCCTGCAACATCCGCACCGACAGAAGTGCGCTTTGCAAGCGGACAAGGCAAAGCACAGTCGGTATATCTAGTGGAAAATAAAGGCTACTAATCAAAAATATTTCTCATCTTAACTAAACATTGAGTCGTGTGGGATATATTCGGACCTACAATTTGCTTAAAGATACATTTAATATACAATATCCCAACTTTAAGATCCCGTCGTAATTGCGAAAATAAACGACTAGCCTTAAAAGAAATTCAAGAACGCGTACTTAAACTGTAATCCAGCTCAAAAGAACACATGACTCCGTCTCCTAGTTAAGTTACTATAATGTAGTGTAAATGCGCAGATACACTCCTGAAAACCGTCCGCAGCACAGCAAATCGGTACTTCAACAGTGCCAAATAACATTAAAATCTCACCCAAGATGTGCCCAGTAGTGTGGCGCTCATCAGTACGACAAGGGAGCCAATTTTCATTGTTGCAAGCAAGCGGAAGCAGCTTGAGCTAGGATTCGGTGTTTTTTGGATAATTTTATTTCCCCTGTGCTTCTTCGCTGATGTTTCCTCTGTGCTCCGTGTGTAATGGTAAGCTCTTCTGGAGTGCAGACCCGTCCCGAGTCCTTTCGCTCTCAACTGCAGGTGAAAAGCGATGTTCAGCTCAGCACCAAATAGCGCCGTAGCGTCACCACAACCCCTCCTACCGTGCAGTGCCGGAGAATCCCACTTAAAGAAGCCCCACTTATGAGAGTTCAGCCCAGCAATGGTTTTAGCTCGCGTTCTTCTAACGATGTCCGTTTTGCCGCTATCTACGGTGAGTAAGGGAATATGTTCAAAATAGTGAAATACATAAAGTATATACCAAGTTAACCCATATTTATTAAGCGTGTTTGCTGCTTTGCAATGATAGTAAACCCATGCAGAATGCGGGGTTTTGTGCGCATATTCTTTTGTTTTATTTGAGATATTAAATACATAGTAAGCAAAAAAGAGTACGTCTCAAATTAACTGATTTGTGATGCAGTGGCCGTAAAGTATTATGAAAATCCGTTCTATTTGGGAAAATAAATACATTAATAAATAAACTAAACATATGCCGCTCAGTGAGAATATTTTCTTCAAAAAGGGCTCTACAATCGCTTTGCTGCAGCCAGGTCTCCAGTTTAATAACTCTGACATTTCCACACCTCTGATTGGTGGCTAAATTTCCATATCTTAGAAGTAAGGCAATGGGTTAATCCCATCAAAAGGAATAAAACAGTATGTGTCAATCTACTCAATCCTTGCGCGACAAATGAATTTACTTTTTTTAACCGCCCGCAAATCCATTTTACTGCAGATCTGGCCTAAAAAAAATCCTTATACTATCGGTGTAAATTACGGTATATGCTATTTATCAATCCAGGCGTTATAAGTGAAACACCGCGATGTTACTAGGATACGCCACTAAGGCACAAATGCACACTTGCTCCCCATGTTGTTTCAAGCATATGTCACATCTATTTATGCATATGTTTATTTAGTATCATATATTTTTTTAGTTAATGGTTGCATTTGGGAATTATTGCCTGTTATTGAATAATTTTACAGTTTTTTTTTTCCCCGTTTGGCACTGAGTTTCTGCTTCTTTATTCTCTCTGGAAAATGCATCCTGTTCAGTGGTAAATTGTATTTGTAAAAATGCGCTATAACAAATATAGTTTGATTGATGTTAGTAAAATGTATATCTTGATATTGTGCAGAGGCAACTGTTTTCGTTCTTTAGAAAAACTAATACATTTTAGTGCATAGGGCCGTGCAGAGACCCAACTCCGTTTACTGAGTCGGGGTTCTTTCCTCTGGGTTCAAGAAACAAACAATTGAGGCCGTTTGTTTAGTTCTTACCACGTTTCCTAGGGTATTCAACGAAATTATAAAAACAAAGCACCTAGTATTAATTGCTAATAATAGCGAATGGTTTTCGATTTATACTAAAAATCATTTTAAATCTGAATACCGTAGTGCCACCTGTGAAATTAAACACGGTATTTTGTGGGGCGAAATACCCCGATATTCACGAATTGGATTCTCCATTTGAAATATTATTTCAAACCTCACATGGTAAATTTATCAGTAAGAGACACGTGACCTCGCACTTCGTTGGTGTGAGGGCAAAGACTCGAGCCGCTTGTTACACCCCATGACCTGCGATTCTAGTCGAAACGCAGTTCTGTGATATTTGAAAGCTTAAAATTAAGACATTTGTGAAGACGAGAGCCATTGCTCTCATTAGATTCCGAATACAGTTTATCACCGAGCTTTGGTCAGAATTTTGATAATTCTATTACCATCAGTTATATCACGTGCCATTTCATAGCACACCATGCTGGGACCCACCGATAAGCCACCAGCCAGACACTTTCTTTCAGAGCACAAGCTGCATTTTAAAACTCAATGCATTTAAATAATTATATTTGTGACAACGACTATGGTGATGCCAGTAGTTTTGTTTTGTACCAGTCCCATATCCAGCCTTTGTTGTTATAACAGGTGGAAGGGAACCAACAAAAGGAAATGTAACATAAAAGTAGGATATTACCACGTTTCATTCCATCTGCTAGAGAACGCTGGTCGCTGTTTCTTCAAGGCGTTGTGTCAGTTTAAAAGCTTGGCACATGAGCTTTTCAAAAGCTGCTGATGGATTCAAAGTCCTATGAGCAAATGTGAAACAATGGCATGAGAAATACTGGATATAAAACATTCACACTCACATCACAGCTTTTGTGTATAATTTCCCACTTACACATTCAGGGACTGATCATAATACAACAATTCCTTGGCAATATTGTCGTAAAAATGCAACAACAATTAAATTAATTATAATGCTTTTGTAATTGCACTTTAATGTGTATTTGTATTTTAATAAAGCGGAATTTAATAGCGGCCCCTAATGTATTTATCTGTTCTCTAGATAAACTTATGCAATTAATTGTAAAGAAAAATTATTCACGTTAAAGAATAAACATTTTTATTGCTATCATTACCCTTCTCTACCTCAAGTGGAACTCTTCTAAATATACAGGTACGGCACAACCCCCCGAAAATTTACTCACAAATCCACAGCTGAGGCACTTAATGTTAATGGAACAATGGTAGCCACTCGGAGTAGGTAACAATAGCAACTACTATGTTACAATGGTGGTTATACAGGAAGCTGTGTAAAGAGGAGTTTTGGGGCAGGAAAGTGGAATCTGGGTATATGTTATCCTCCTATGTTATCCTTCTGTTTATTTTATGTAAATCTCCTACGTGGTCTGCTCTAGGTGGAAGTTCAAACGTGTTTTTTTTTTTTTTTTAACCGTTCAATAAAACAACTTTGTTAGAAGCATTTATCTGTGCGTCACTGAACTGAACTGAACTGTTTGGGAAACTCCCTGTGTGTTGCAACATGGCAAAGGTTCCTCTCCTCTAAATAAACTGGGAGAGGTGTAGTTTGGTGTAGCGCAGGCCACTGAAGACAAACACACTGAAGAGGTCACTCGTACTGGCTCCCCCGAGTTGCGGCTAAATACCCTAATAAACAGAAGACAAAGTCTCGACAGTGCGTCAGGCTTAACCATTCACTAATTACCGTTGGGGAAGTACCGTGCACGCATGTCTACAAATCAGACGTAAAGCTACGGTTTTGCAATACCGGCATGTACCTGCTGGGCTTCCCCTTGTGTCCCGTACAGTGTTGTCGACTGGGATGCTGGAGCACGGCCAGGGATCAGGAGCCGTGCTGCTCCACCAGAGAGGCTCACAATGGGAGGTGTCAGGGCCAACTCATGGTTCTCAGCGCCATTGTGTCAATGTCAGTGTTCTAGTTTACCCTCCAGCGTCGCTTGACACATTCTGCATTGGTGTAATTAAAGCCAGGGACCATTCGTCACCCTCGCACCAGTCTTTCCTTTCAAAGTGCACTCGTTGTTCTGATGAATACTTGCATCCCTTCCTTGCCTGTTCATTGGCTGTCAATCGACCTATGCGCAATAGAGGAAACCCTATTTCCTCTGTGTCTCAAAACGGAAACCCAAAAAATATATATTTAAAAAGACTAACCACTTCTGTTGTGCGTTCTCTTCTGAGCGCGCCGCAACAAATCACAGTCCCTCAATGCAATTCGGTCACAGCCATTTAAGCGGGTCATCTCGGATTCCGTTTCATGTTTTAATTCTCGATCTAGCGGCGCAGATGTCGTAGGCTCTCCTTCATACCTGTGCACCGAGCGTGACGCCTGTCACTGTGCTCATTAAAGCCTGCCAGAGTCGCGCGGAAGGCTGAGCACTGGTGAACGCTCACAGCTCACCGTGCCTTTCGGCTTTGATCTGAAGCAACTCCGCGGCCTGAGAGCGCTTTGGGGTAAGGGCTGGGAGTGTAGAGAAGGAGCTGCACTGCTGATGACAGATTGGAGTGTTGGCTGCCTGCGTTCAGTGCAATGGTGCATTCTCCTACTGCCAGGCGCCTAAGCTTGCCCAGGAGTGGATTTGGCATCAGCCAGACAACATGCCTTGCTCCCAGTCACATATGACACCCATAAGATGAATTTAATTAATAATGAAATGCACAAGAGCTGGGCTTTTTTCTCTTTCTATCCTTTTTTTGCTTCTTAATCCTTTGTTTTAGAGATTTTGGGTCAGAAGATAGTGATACTGCTAGTTAAACATTAAGTAACTTTGAATTTTCCTAATAGAAATACCATCTGGATATTTGACATTGATTGGTTTAAGGCCATAGTAAACATTTTTAAACCAGCCATGGACAGTTATGGATCTCGTTGCATTGATTCAGCGAATGGACACCAAAGCAGAACCTTTGCTTTGAGCCTTGCCAAACTGCAGTGACAAGGCATGGAGATTTCATCGACACAAGCGGTACGTTCCTGCACCTTTGGGCCCTTAATGATTTATTCATGCGCTGTACAAATAGGACACCACACTGCCAATGAAATTCCAGGCCGCAGACCGCTTAAGCCCTGGCAGGTCGGGTCGGTGGTCATTGGTGCACTGCCCAGTGGCAACTCGTAGCCCTGAACAGGGCCCACGGGACAGTCTTTTTGTGTGTTGAAGCCCGTGTATCAGAAAATATGTAGTTTTGCTCTTGATATATAGAAATATAGAAAGTTCTAATAATATTCATACGATTATTAAGTGAATTGTTGGTGGCCGACTTATCTGGCCCAATCACCGGACCGCCCAATTAATGCCCAATTACCACCCAGTTTTCTGCGAGGTGCAGTGCTTTTACTAGGTATAGAACTACATTACCTGCCATAGACAGAAGGCAGGTAGTGACGCACAAGATAAACACACGGTCAGTGAACACGGCTTAACACAGTGAAAGTGAACGTGATGAGAGCACACATACGCCCAAGCGCACAATCTCAACGCCCACACAGCGAACACTCCCACAGAAAACACACCGGAGCTCTAACCTATCGGCACGCAGACGCAGCTGAAGCAACTAATCCACAAATTACCTTAGCTCAGGTGATGAGAGGGGTCACCTGGCCTGTGAAGCCATGAATAAATCCAACACCTCAGGATTCAACCCACTTAAAATCATTCCTCTGAAACAACTCAATTAAAATATTCATGCACAAAAAAGCAAAGACACGTAGCTTTGAAAATTATAAGGTGTCATTTTAAAATGGAAGGTGCCCCAATGCCATGATTTGCATAGTGCTATTATCCATTAATTCATTATTTTCTTTAATGTTTTAATAGACGTGTTTTCTCTCTCTCTCTCTCTCTCTCTCTCTCTCTCTCTCTCTCTCTCTCTCTCTCTCTCTCTCTCTCTCTCTCTCTCTTTGTCTTACTTGGAGATTAAGTTTCAGATTTTGAAGATGCATTAGGGGAAAGAGAGATGCCCAAAGGGGGGTATTTCACACTGAATAATTGAGTAGCACCGTAAAATCAATTATTGATCAGGATGCACCAATGAAGGAGGAGAGGCGTAGCAAAGGGGTTAGAGAACCAAATCTGGCAAGAGTTGAGTGCACATAACATGTAGTTTAAAAATATATCTGCTAGAGTTTTGCAGAAGCGTCACAGAATAGCTATGTGGATGTCATGGGTTAGTTAGTGTGTAGGATGTGTTGCAAGATTCATAACAACAAATTGTCCAGAAACATTTAAACGGTAACAAATAATCTTTGCTTCAATGTGGTGGTGCCCGTCTTGCTGCCATGGTAATTGGCCAGCCCCTCTGAGGGAGGCCGGAGCTTTCAGTGATCATGGTGAAAAGGTGTCTGACAGGGCACTCACCTCAACACAGACTGGACCCCGTGGAGCAGATGCCCGGGGTTCGAACCGGGATCATGTCACTCCCCTATTAGCAGGCAGGCATCCCAGCTAAGGATGAGGGACGTGCCACCCCTTCCATGTGGCACGAACCTCCCATTTCGGCTGCATAGCCGGCAGTGTGTTAAATGACCGCACTTCCAAATCCTACCCATGTGTGATTTCTGGGTTTAGAGTGCACATGCAATGCAGACAAATGGCGTTTCCGTATTGAGGTGAATGCCAGAAGACCACTCAGCAACTCCCAAAATTTGAACACAAAAAAGCTTTAATTCGGTCATTGGCAAATCAGTGACCCCAAGCTAGTCTAAAATAATCAGTAATAATCAGTCCTCACACCATAAATACTTTCTTATCTTATCTAGTCAATTTTTAATACAGCAACAGCGGTTGCAGGCTAATTCTGGATTCTAATCACCCCAATTCTCCATTTCAATGTCCTGAGCAGTTGACTAGCTGCATCTGAACTAAACCTGTGGCTTATCACAGACAGTCTGACCTAACTTCCCTCAGTGCGGGAGTCTACATTTTTGAGTCACTTAGCAACCGGGGAAAAACACACTCATACAAGCAGACAAGCAGAATCATCGATAAATAAAATTGAAATGTTCTGTAGAATGCCACAGTATCTTTAGGATAAAATCCTGTTGTAGTCCTGCGTGTATAAATGATGCAGTAATGCTTCACAATATGGACTGGCTTATCAAAGTTACTCACAAAGTTTTTCATTTCAAAGCCCCATCACACTATGATCTGGAAGATACTGAGGGGAAAAAGCTGTTTTTATCTTCCAAAGACACATGCATATGCCAGACACATACACACACAAATATCAACCTCTAAAATAATTAACACTTGCTCAAAAGTTTCTATTTTTCTCTCTATATTCTCTCTCTCTCTCTCTCTCTCTCTCTCTCTCTCTCTCTCTCTCTCTCTCTCTCTCTCTCTCTCTCTCTCTCTCTTTCGCTCTCTCTCACACACACACACACACGCACACACATACGCACGTTTAATGCCATCACTTAAACAAACCACAAGTTCCGCACTGTAACTTCAATGAATTGTAATTTGTCTGTGAGATGCTTTGGCAACAGTGCGTGCACTTTCTCTATATCACTCACAGTCCCAGAAGCAGCCGAGAGGTTAATTAAGTGAAGTGGATTCATGCATAACGATTCGAATGAAAAACTGACAGTCATGTTAATCAATCAAATGCATAAGCTGTCCTTTCAGCTATAAGCAATCATTGTGTATGTAAACTACAGTCAGAAGGTCAAGAGAGAGAGAGAGCACAAGGTTTATACAGTAAGAATGGGATTAAATAATTATTTACCGTATGGCTAATTGTCAAGCGGGGAATAAACGTTCGCAGATCAGTGGATGTTGTGCACAGCCTCTTTTTTGCATGGACAAGACAACTTTCAACTACAACTACATACATTATATTACACTTTGGTTTGAACGAAAGTTTAACTGAACATAACAATGTTTACTGCTTATTAAATCCATTTATATAGGACTAGGCTGAGTGTTCCAAAGATACATACCGCCTGGGACTCGAACCCAAGACCCAAGCATCGATCCAGGCCTACGACAATTCCAGCACAAACTCCAATACACTACCCAGGGTGTAACACTTAGGAGGTGGGCTGGGGCAGATTAGTCCCTGGAGTATACATCATTGCCCTCGCATATTCTGTTTAAGTTCGGACATCAGAGGGATCCATCCCACAAGCCCCTGGGGGCCAGTCCATAAGCCTGCATCGCCAGCTCCGAACCAGGCCTTCTGCATCTCCCCGGAGCCCGAGGAGGGTTGAACGGGTTGCCTGGGCGCCAAAAGCAAGATGTCCACTTCTCTGCATCCATTTGTGAGCCAGGCGATAAAGTAACCCCTTCCCCAACCTTCGGGTAATGATATATTTTCCTTGCACCGAATGATAATATCTCGCAAGTTATTACTGGTTAACTGTGTATACGGAATGAATTTACACACATTGGAGCACGATTAATTATGCATGCAGTTGTACAATATGGGGCAGATATGATGTGTACTCCACATTATTGCTTTGGCAGAAGGAACAAGAGTTCTGGACAAAGGTTTTGGCCTCTTTCATAACCAATACATTCTATTTTCTTCTCGTCAGACACATTTCCAATCTAATTTGCTCTGGGAAAAGACTTCATGAACTCCTAAAAGACTTTGTGACCTCCCAGAACAATACTAGAACATACAGAGCCCCTGTTGGCACAAACAGACCTTTTTTTTTCTTTCCACATTTCCAAATACAAATCTGGGGTGGGTCACATTGGGCAGCGATAAGACCACGGAGAAGGATTCTCAATTGCTAAAATAGGTGGTAGAGTCCGAAAAACTTAAGACAGCTGTAAATCCCTTGACAATGTGAGGGTTTGTCACCTGAGTCCCACCACTGCTTCTATTTGATTTCTGCCCCTTCGCAGCGATTCACCTGTAAATGGCCACAAACAGAGGGGCTGGCTGTGATGAGATGAAAGCGCGTTCAGTTCCAGGGATGAGGCAGTACCACCCAGCAGGGGGTGAACACCCTTTTGGGTCACAATCCGTCAATGTCCAGGCCTGTTTCATCCCAGTGGGAGGATCTCCTGAGAGAACTACCAACCGACTACATCACTTGGCTACTGATTTACTGTTCCCCAGATTTGTGTTTGCACACACACACACACACACACACACACACACACACACACCCATCAGAGGGCAGGAGGGCCTGTCGCACACGCTCCTCTCAAGTCACTGAGCTGTTGTACTCAAGCTCCCGGTGCACAATTACACATTACATAGTCACTGTCAAGTGACCGTTTTGTCCATTCAGCTCACACATGATGAGCTGCGTTCAACTTGGAGACGTGTTTTCCCCGTGGGGCAATGTGTACAACTTCAAATGTAATCCCTCAAATTAAAGTGTGAAACCCCATTAATGTGGAGGGCTCCTCGGAGTACAAACAACGGAACAAAACACATTGGGGACGGAAAGAACGACTTGGGCTAATAAGAGAGATGTGAGGAGCAAGCGACAGGGGGAAGTCAATCACTGTGTGACGGATATTTTCATTTCTCAAATGCCAGGATCAATGGACTTTAACGTGGACTCACTTCATTAATATTTACCTCATTTGAGGCTAACCGTGGCTATAAGGAGAGCTCACTTTTCACCAGGCCGGCCATCATCAGGATCTCCAGGATGTGATTCAGACCTGCGCGTCGCCTATTCTCACCTTCCTCAAGGTCTGCTGGCGCTAGCTAGCGTGAGCGAGGCCCTGACCCAATCCGCCTCATTGTTCTCTCTAATGTCTGCCTTAGAAGTATTTCCACTAAACGTGTCTTCTTTTTAGATTGCATTCGAAAAAACGAACAAAGCACCTTTGCTGGAAAAAACCTTTCAATTGTAAGCATATTTAATTAAGTTAAATTGCCCAGTGATTATTCCAACGAGGAGGATGTTACAGCGAATCATATTTGGTCTTTTTGCTGGGGAAAAGACAGAGAAAAAAGCCGGAAAAAACACATTTTAATATGGGAAACATCCCGAATTGAGGCGTAGTGCTTCTGGCGTTTTAATCATCGAGCTGAAACCATTAGGCGCGTTCCCTGCTTTTATAGTTGCCCTGCGGATCTGCTATTTGTGTGGAGTTGGGTTCTTGACTATGGTAATCTAAAATAAGTTTTGGTTGCTTTTTTTTTTTTTTGTGAAATTACGGTATTCGGTATGCCTACACTGCTTATTACATTTTCCCAATATGCAGAAATTAATTAATAATACATGACATAAAGTCTGCTTCATAATAGCAGTTCTACCAGTTCACACATAAGTACAAAAATGCAATAATAAACAAAACCGCTGGGTTAATAATTTAGTGGCAGAATACATGAATAGTGAATTAGGACTGATTTAATTACATTGCTGTGAAAACTAAGCACTGTATTAGATAAACAAATGCATGTGCCGGTTTGAAATTAACTGCAGAAAAAGGAGGGGTCTGAAAATCAGGTCCCAGGGAAGGGTTTTCAGAGAGCAAACGTTGCCAAACTGTTCATTTCTGAGAACATCGTAAACCCGAAAATAGGTGTGTAGTTTATTGTTATCTAAAAAGCTGAATAGTTATTGTAAATATATAGCAATAGCCATAAAACCGCATATTATTTGAAATATAAAATGTTGAAAATTATTAATATAGATATAAATAACTTCTAGATATATACACTATATGGACAAAAGTATTGGGACACCTACACATCACACCTACAGGAGCTTTTATGACATCCCATTCTAAATCC
>JAOYSI010005450.1:0-13539 GCA_025775065.1 Hiodon alosoides
CCCCCCCCCCCCCCCCCCTTTTTTTTTTTTTTTTCCGGTACACCCCCCCCCCCCCCCCGCACCATTAAAAGAGAGAAACGCTGGTGGTGGCGGGAGAGAGGGGAAAAGAAAACAGATGTTCATACAGGCATCTGGACAGACACAGGAGACGTTGCAGTGATATCGTCCTGCATGCTCCCAGTGCAGCTGGCCCGCTCTGCGGAACACAACGGGCTCACCGGGCACAGGCGTTACACGGAGGCTCCTTACATGTGCGTGTTCTGTCCTTTCCCCATGGAAATGCCTGGGCTCTTCGTGACCGCCTGTCCTCCTTCCACTTTCCCAGTGAGCGTATGGCCTCCAGAGCTTCTCCAGCCAAACCTGCTCTTAAAGAACACTGTTGCCGTAGCACTACTGATTTGCATCACATTCTCGTGTCTCTCTGGGTTATTGCTACGCTACCCATGCTTCATTTAAAGACAGTGTGCACGAGTATTTTATATGGAATGACAAAAGGAACATTGGTAATTTGAAGTGATTTGTTGCCGGGTTGTATCAAATGAGCTTTAAAAGCCGAAGAAAAGCATTGGGGATTAGTGTGAATCGTAGCGTGCAATAGACTTACTATCGGTTCAACAATGATGTCATATTCGTTGTGTAAACAATGGTGTGGGTAAAATGGCTAAAACATGTGGTGGAGCTAAAACATATTAACCAATGGTGATAACTGATCATATTTTGTCATGTGTTTATTACATTGTCTTGTTCCAGGATCGCATCAACCTGTGAATTGGTGCATTTTACACTGATGACACTAGAACTTAAATCCTTATAAACAAGGGCTGAAGAATGGCCTACGAGTCAAAGATACATTATCAGCTACTCTCTTCCTCCATTTCTTATTCCCTCCCTTTGATTTTACTTCCTTCCCCAAGCACTCCTAATCTTTCTGTAAAGGTCAGTTTAGCATAATGTCTTCATACAGAATGGGTCTGGGCAGTCTGAGATTAGTAAATCCTGCTCTAATGGCGCGCTCACATGAAATAGCAATAAATGACACTGACACTCTCTCACATTCACTGGTAGGTTTAACATGGATTGCTTATTACGCGTCGTTTTTTACGCCCTTTGTGCTTTTAATGAAGTGTCACCGAAAAGCAAAAGGAGACCAGAAAAGCTGCACGATTTCAGATTTTTCCATCGAAAAAATGTCTTATACTAAATGATTTCACTTCAGTCAGTAATGCTTATGAGGATGTTATTGAAGGACATGCAGTTTTAATATTTGCGCATTACCTTTGATACGTTTTGTCCCAAAACCCTGCACTGGAAAAGCGGTTTCAGAACAAGGGATGGATGGATGGATGGATGGATAGATGGATGGGTACATTTTGTAGGCAAATCATTTGTTAGAATAAAATAATTATATAAAATGATGAGTGCAATTCTCAACAATATCTGTCACAGAGCCACATTGATTAAATATTCCTAACATGAGTTTTGCTGAACTACATTTTATCAGCCGGTGTCCAGGGGTCAGATGTCACTAAGTCTGTTGCTTTCCTAGGCCAGGTATTATGTGCTTTGATAAGATCTCTTCCAGGTATTATTCTTTGGCAGTTCTGCCACTCACCCTTCTAAAAGCAACAGGAGATTAATAACGTAACATTTGCAAAATACTTTTTGAATTGCTGCAGTTTCAACCCCCGTAAAAAATTTTTATTTTGTTTAATTTTTTTGAAACCTGAGGGAAAATGGAATTCTGAAGTAATTTAAACTGGAGAAGTTCCCCATCTCAAGTGGATGGCCTCACAGTTCAGCCGTTTCCCCTTTACCACCGCAAGGCAAAATGAAATGTTTTCCTGTTCCTCCAGCCCTGTTTCCCTGGAAACCGGATTACTCCCAACAATGAGAGCATGAGCAACAGAGGCCGCTAAGAAAAATGTAGATTCCACGGCTGGAAAAAGAGCATCAGCTCCAGTGCTCAGGACTGGCTGGAGAGCACAGAGGGCTCTCTCCCCTCATGATGAGAATGGAGTCTGGGTGGAATCATGAGCTGGTCAGGAGGATTGATTTTCTGCAGTTGCTTGTGCTTAAATAGAGCAGAAATAAAGAGATTACATTACAGGGAATTTTATAGGGAAACAATCCTATTAATTATAAATTAACATATATATACCTTATATGTGCCTTTTACCCAACAGAGGCCCTCACTAGTATCCACCAAAGACACATTGCAAAGCCCAGATCTGCAAATGCAGGGTTCCTGTGGGGTTTTCACTCAAGAGGGTTTTATTTTATCTTCATGGATACATGATTGGGTTGGCTTTCATTGCCATGGACTTTTTATTATAAGTCTGAGAAGCCACGATATGCTTTCAAAATCATATCGTGCTCTACTGACTAATCTGGCCCGTTGAGGAATGCTATTTGATAATTATTGAAACAATAATAGAAATATTACAGCAGAGTGACTGAGATGAGGTGGATTTTGATATTTATTTGAAATAGCATTCTTTTTATCAATGCATCTAATTCTAAAGGAATTAGTTTGGGCAGAAGAGAGGAATTAGAAAGATCTAATTCCAGTTCTGCAGCAGAGAACTGAGTCTAGAGTGTCCGTGCCACGACTGGGGGGTTTACAAGCAACGCGAAAGCAGTGATGAGAAAGTTATCCATTAGCGTAATTGGGACATATGGAACTGATCAGGGAGAGCAAAGTAAGCTAATGATATCATGGCCACATGGTGGGAGTGAGAAGCGTCTCCAAGCATAGATGGCTCCCTGGCTTTCTCCGGCTTGGATGTTTGATACACATGTCTGATAAGCGCTTGCCAAAAGCAGTGCCACTGGAACCGGGAGCATGCAGCAGAGGAATGAATTAAACCCCTCTGCCCGTTTTACAGCTGCTTTCTGCATATTGTTCAAAACAAAATGATGGTGTAACACAGCAAAGAGGGGATTTTACGGACGGAAAGCTTTCTTTGTGAACGTTAGCTGATGTATGATCTGACTGGTTCTCGGCTCTGCGATATATATATATATATATATATATATATATATATATATATATATATACACGGCGAACACCTCTGTATGCTCTATAAAATGTGATGTCTGGGACTGTGAGGGGCAGCATCTGGACGATCACTGCTTTGGAATGCTGTCTGTCATTGGGGTTGTGGATGGCTAGGTCCCCCTCACCAGAGTCCCCCCAGCACAGATGTGACCACATTCAGTCTCATCCATTACCTCTATTATGGGCTGCAGGGTGTTTCTGAGGTCAGGGTACTGGATCATGGCAACAGGACATTCAAATATAATGGTTTTGGGAATTCAATTTAAAACTGAGGAATTATCTTATTCGTATTGGCGTCATTAAAATCCTTCTGTTTAAAAACATTTCTGCCAGTAAACATTCCTTTGCATAGTTGTAAGGGTATGCAGAGATTGCTATATCATCTAACAGCTTCTGAATGTGTGTAAACCGTTTGATATTACGTCGTCAGTACTTCAGAACTCTCTGAGCAGTTCATATAGTTATATAACACTTTGGTAGACTACACTGAAATTTGGAGCCCCTGTCTGGGCAGCCACGAGACTGCAGACCCTTTCCATCCTGTCTGGAATATTGGTGGAAATCAGACAAGTGTAAGTGAGTTGGTCACTGATTATCTGGCCTCAAAGGCTTTTCTTGGTTTCCTTAACAACAATCACTCAAATATATTGTTCCCTGTGTCAGATTTCTCTATGAAGAGTGATATGTCAAATTAAGTTTTAATTGGAAACATTTTGAATATTCCCTATTGCTGGTACAACCATTCCAAAAGTTATGATTTTAACAGAAGTCAAAAAGGTTTGCAATGCAAAGCAAGGAAACATTTTACTTCTTAGAAATTGTATTTGTGCGCTATCCTCCCACTCTGGAAGTTATTTGGCCCTGGAAGCTTAACAGTTTATTTCTGCAATTTACTAAAGGGCATCTTTGCTGTTTCTGGGTTGGTTTGAAATTTTCCAGCTAAACTACCCTGCCATGTTTTGGTCTCAATCAGTGTTCTTGTATTGAAAAAATTACAAATTAGTTGAGATTGTGCCTCTTGGTAAACAAAAGTATTTCATCGACCATAAAAGTTTTAAACAAGACGTATTTAACCCTTTAAGTGAGATGGTACGTGTCAACCTTGACATTAAAGAAAAAAGCCAGAGAATCACCTTTTATTAGATCCTCTCTATTCAACAAAAGGATAAAAACAGACACTGTCAGTTCCTTGCTGTCCTATTATAAACGCTTTTTATGGTGCGGCACAACAACAAAAAAGGCTCCTTAATTCTTCCCCTTCAGGTTTACAGTCATTACACGGCTCTTAATTAAGTAGGCATCGCTTAATTACCAAACATTTGAATACTAAATGAGTGGTCAGCCATGCGTGACACCTTCCCTGTGAAAGCGATTACAGCTCGGGATTCTGGAGGGTTCAGCTCCGGTCCTCAGCACCTGCACCCTCTCGGTGTCCAGTTCACTCCTTCAGTTCCGAGACCCCGCCGCGGAGCTAACCCTGCCGTGGGAGAGGCCGTGGTTACTCTTGTCGCAGGGCAGACCGGGGAGTGAACACAGTAAGGGTCCCAGACATGGAATACACTCAGACCCCCTCGTTTACACAGCATCTCCTGCACCATGGTGAGATTTGGCCCCTTGATGCCTTCCGGTTTCTCATTAGCTGTTTGTTTGCTTTCTTTTTCGTTTTTCTTTTTTTTTCCAATTTTAAAGAAATATAACAAAGTGACACAAACTTGAATTATTAATTCACCCTGAACAGTCCCTAATGGTTATTTAATTATACCAAAAGCAGTCATTTATGTAAGGTTAATACGCTCTCAGCTATGCAACTGTGAAAGTCAAGCAAAAGGCACAGCGTCGGGACTGAAATCTTCCGCCTGTTGTTTGCTTTCTCCCCCCCCAGCCAGGACTCGCGGGATGGGGGGGGGGGCGACAGGGGAGGCTGTGGAATTGCCATTTGGCTGGGGGTCCTCAATTGTGCCGGGGGTCCTGACTTGATTTTAAATCTCCCTGACAGAAAAACAAACAAACTCTCTGCGCCGCTCCGAATGGCCTGAAAAATGATAGGCATACGGAAAGAGATGCAATTATAGTGACTAATTTGTGATCACCAAAGCTTTCCCGTTCTCCAAACAGTGGATATTTTGGAGAACACGGTGCCCATGGATTCATCAGCAGCTGGTGCGAGGTCAGTTTGTGACGCGACGATTTTCTTTGCTCATCACAAACAATTAACGCATGGAGACTACTTTGAAGCTTCGGTGACTCATTTCAACAGAACAGGAAAAAGGGGTGTGTGGGGGTGTGTATGTGCTATCCTAACGAGGTATCAATCAATTAATAAGCTTCTGCTGGACTGAAACCAAAACACAGTAATATTTTCAGACCATAATTCATAAATGAAGGCTTTTGGCTTCAAAACATTTTTAAAATAATAAAGGGTGATTTAAAAGTGAGGGGGAAAACGGTGGGGTGAGTTGCCAATCACTTTGAGGTTTTTAAGGGTAAGGGAGCTCACCAAACTCTTCATGGGACCAGTGGGGGCCTTAGTGAGGCTCAGATGTCTCAAAGGAGATGGATACTCACGCAGGACCACCCAAACACATGTAGAGGTTTGCACGCTGGTGCATGCAACCTGGCAAACACAAATTCTCACACACACACACACACTCACTCACAAACATAGAAACACACTCACAAGTATGTGGACATGCACATATTAATATATATGCAAACACATGCTAAAAAGCAAGCCAGCTTAAGAAAAGAAAAACACAGCCAAAACAAAAATGTTCCACCCTCAAACAGGAGAATATTCATAAGCATATAAACAAAAAGCAGGTCAGCAAACACAACAAGTTCAGAAACGCAGGCACACACAGCGAGGCTCGCAGACACAAAGGAACTGGTGTTCAGCGTGAGGCAGGGGCACTGGGCCCGACAGTGATGGCGATATGATCCGACTGCCCACGCTGCCCGCTGGTCCGCTGACATTAGTGCACTCATCTCTGGACACCGACGCCCCTCCAATCCCTTTCCGGCAATAACAGACCAAAAATAAAACACACAAACACACGCTGTTTCTGTTTTCTCCTAGGCTTAGCTTCAGTGAAAGCGCTCTGACCCCATGGATGAGATAGTTACTAAATCCGTCTGTGTGATGCCATTCAGAGATTGACAGCAAGTAAATGGTTTTGTCAGAGATTTTTAATGTAACATTTGTGGATATATATAAATATATATATTTAAATATATGTGCAACTATTTTAAAGCTTAGACTATGCAAACAGTTTTACATTATTTTGCCATTTGGCCCCCAGAGACATCTGATTCCCTGGCCTCCAAGCCATAGCTTCACGAGAGCCCTGCTGCTGATAGAAACCGAGTTTGAAATAAAATTGTAGGCTTCTGGGTTTGATGAAGTGGTTATTATATGAGGCATTACCCTGAGCCACTTTTACACTCCTTCAAATCTCAGACAATTTTCCACTCAGAAGTCCGGCCTGCACTGCACTGCTCAGTGAGAGACAGGGCTATCACGGACCCGCTTGTACCGCGGTTCGAACGGCTTGGACGCAGCTCGCCCCGCTCCCCTCCTCCCCCCCTCCCCACTCCAAGCGGCTTCCTGGCAGCCTGCTCCGGACGAACTCCGTCGTCTCCCGTCCACCGGTCCTCATCTTCATCAGGATTGCCTACAGAAAAAATGTGGGAGATTGTCAGCCCCCTCATGGAAGGTGGGGGTGTTTGTATTTTTCAGCTGCTTAGAAGCACGAGACTCTCACTGAGCCGTTGATCGCCAGAGAGAGATCTCTCATTAGCGACCCGCCATGAAAACATCGCTGCTGGTATTGTTTTGGTTCTGGCCTGCCCCACAGTTTATAAATCTGTACTCAGTGGCAGTTGGCTTTAACAAGTCAGGCACCTTAAATTATATGATTCAAATCAAAGTTTTATTTCTTGAGGTTTTATATACAGTATGTACTTATAGCTATTTTCTTTTCTCAGATGGAGAGAGAACCTTTAAGAAAATGATTTTATTCATCAAATGCAGTTACATTATTAAACAGCGCTGTATTTTAATGTGTGATGCGTGCTTGCTCCGGTCTTCACATTCTAATATTCCTTGGGCTCAACCAGAAAGACAAAAAAAAAACCAAGCTTGACGTCTGGTCCAAGGGTGTTACTCTTCAAGGTGATGACGTTATGAACATTGAAGCACTTGATGTGGAAAATGTGAAGAGACTTACATGATTTCTGTGCCCTCTACTGTACAAGCTGTAGCCCTCCCCCACCCTACCCTCCCACCCAATGTCCTCCCACTTCCCACACACTGACACACACTGAGGTCATGATACAGCAATGAAGCATTACACACTTTATCCCATTTGTGCTTCACTGCTAAAATCTGAAATTGGCTTGTTACTATTCAGAATAGTTAAACAACAAGTGTATATATATATATATATATATATATATATTTCTGTAGGGGAAATTGTGAGAAGAACATTGAAGCACACCCACTATTATACTAACACAAACATGAGGTCATGTTGACCTCCATCCCTCACCAATTGCGTGTTCTTCATACGACCCTACTCCTGTTCTCAGTGTGGATGCAGACCTTCTACCTGGTTTCTGGCATTCTAGGATCTCTTTTCTCATCTTGGTGACTGGACTCCCGGCCCCTGGCCATACAAGGGGTCTCAGAGTCGCTGAGTGCACTCTGACACCAAGCTAAAGGCCGCTTCACTCTTTATAACTCTACTCTTATAATGGAAAGACTGAGGTGCATCAGTCACACATTATACTCAAAATGTATCTTAGTCTAATCAGATATGAGAAACATGGGACTACCAATGGGGCTATTTCTAGAGATACATTTTTTTTTCCCTAAAAATGTGTTTCTTTCCTTGAGAAATATGTTTAGAAAGCGTGGTTAACATAATATGGAGGTTTATGTATAGATTTTCGCTGTCCACCCTGTGCAAGCTCCCCACCTCCCCCTACAACAGATGGCCGCGTTAAAAATAAACTTGCTTCTTTCTGTTTAAATAAATAACCTCACCTCTTCTTCAGCAGGCAGGAACCTGTGATTTGCATGGCGATGAAGGCATTGTTGCTACAACGTCCCCGTTCCAGCCAAGCCTGTGTTTATTTTCGGAGCGCCACACACCCCGACAGGACGCACCATAATCATAAAGGGTTTTTTTTTTTTTTTTTTTTGCACAATCCGGTGCTCCCGCTCCCCGTGAGGCTAATTTCTGCTGGGAGAGCAGTTAGCGACGTAAACAAGCTGAGAATTAATGTGCAGCACGCAGGACTCCCACTCCAAAAGTTTGTGAGGTGAAGCCTCGGTGCTTGCAGAATTTTCTCTGCAGAATTGACTCAAAGGCTTTAGGGCGCCGCGGCCAGGCGCAAATGGAAATGAAACTCCTTCGTATCATAACACTCAAAGGCAAGGCACTCAATGTCCTTCGCCGAGGGAGTAGGTCAGGTGCACTTGGGTTATTTCCCTGCCCATGATTCTTATGACTTACTTTAAATGCTTCAGTTAATTAGTGCCTGTATTTAGCATTTTTGTGTGCGGGGCTTAGTCATCACAATAAATGTGTTCACTTGGTAGTTTTTGATGCGGAAAAGATATCTGATAAATGTGCGTGTAATAAAGCGTGTCCTGAAGAACTAAATCCGGTGGGTGTGCTCCCAAAGTCAGTCATGTGTTTCATATTTACAAAGTGACACAATGATGACGGACATCATCATCGTCATCATCATCATCATCATCATCATCATCATCATCATCATCATCATCATCAGTGTTAAACCTCATTCCCCCTGCAGGTAACCCATGGGCTGCGCAATTTTTGTATTTTTAAATTAGATTCATATTTTGATCACATAGGGTTAAGAAGAATTTAATTTATATTTAAAGATATAAATTTCTTGCCTGGTGTAGTTTAATACAACAGTCCATTAAGAAAAAACACAGGGGTAATTTGATTTACCCTCTCTCCCCCTGAAATACCTGCAGTGAAGGCCAAGCAGAAGCGCCTCTGGACTTAAGCCAAATGCCTTCCGGGTCTAACTCAACCTAGACCATGTTTCTGCTGTTAGCAGAGCCATGCCACCCCATTTTCATTACGCTTCTCTCTTCCACTCCTGTGACTGATCTCCAGCACTCCACGTCCACCTCCCAGAGGACTATGTTGCATCACTGACAGTCCCATCCTGCCCTAACACCAACCCCATCTGTCAGCAGAATTGTAGCCTCCTATTCCTCTGAAACAGTCTAGGCCTGCCACCGCAAGGGTGTCGACCAGGAGCTTTGTGAGTACAGCTGAGCCTTTGTTACCTTCATCACGGTACCCTAAAGCCCCTAGGTTTTCCTGTGCCTACATCCTTAACACGTGTAGCATACATATTCTGGCACTGAGCTGCGTTACACAAAAATATAATCAATACATCATCAAACCAAGGACATGTGGTGACGGGGAGGTGGGGGAGGGAATACAAAGGTTCAATAGGTTATGTATTATGCTTGGAAAAACAGTTTTAAAAAAAATGTTTGGTCTAAAAAGGGACAGGTAAAAAGGGAAGGGGGGGGCAAAAGGGTCAAGGTCAGCGGAAGGCTTCACACGAGTGCCACAGCCACTAACGGGGACCATCAGTCCTCTGAGTAAAGGAGAGGGGCTGCCACGGGCGACTGCTTTCCGTCCGCCTTCGCCAGCCAAGAGTGCCGAGAGGGTTGCCCAGTGATCGATGACTTCATTCCAATGCATTAAATCTCCCTGCGCTGGGGGACCGCTTAATGCACAGGACCTAAGAGATGCCTCGATTGGGCAGCCGGTCAAACAAACCGTAGGGAGCCACTTACTGAAAGAGGCTTTCCGGCGCAGGACTCATTAGCGCGGTGGCTAACAAAGGGTTGCGAGGATGCCATCGGTAAGCAGCTTGGTGGAGAGGCAGGAGATCACATTAGGACAAGACGGGGAGGGGAAAGGTCAGCATGTGGGGGAAGGTTACAGAAGCGAGTAAGGAAAGGATGGAGAGTGGGAAAGCGAGAACGAGGAGAGCATTGGCTGGGCTCTGTAGCGGGTGTAGGATGTTGGCTTGGAGGTCTCTTGTTATTAAAAATATTGGCTTTTTATTCAAGATATAGATTTTCACCCTTTTAACATTCCAAGACATATATTACTTTACTTTGTACATTTTATTTATCTCATAACAATAATATTTATCGCTTAGCCACCTTGACAGACGTTGGCGAACATTTGGGTTTCTCAATATCTTCCTCTCACCTCCTTTCCCCTTTGTTGTGCGTCGTCATGCTGACCACAGTGTCATGGTCGAACATCCCAAGGTGGGTGCAGAAGGTTTAAGTGGCCAGGGAGAAAGACGGCACACTTCAGCAGCTTAGTTGCCCTACATCGCCCCGGCCACTGCGCCGTCTACCACCCTCTGGCACTATGTGCCCTCACAAGGCCATGCTGCTATTTCTGAACGACTGCCGCTCCTCCTTTCGCTACTCCCCACACCCCCACACTACCAAACAGCTTGCCTTGCGAGAGAACTACTCCCAGCCGGCCAGATTCAGAGGGGGTGGGCTGCGGCTGAAGGTGTGGAGGGCATATGCTGTCAAAACAAGAGCGAAGGGACCCTGTCTGGTTTAGCAAGCTAGCCAGGACAAGCTGTGATTTGAGCTCTGGGTCAGCAGACAGCCTGTGGCCATTGGGCAACCCTGGGCCGCCACCCCAGGGAGAGGTACAACACTGAGTCAACAGCGTCGGAGGAGAAACATATGCCGGCAGCAGAACCGAGCAGCCCAACCGTACCTTATTTGCAGGCTGAGCTGTGTCTGTGCCACCGAAGCGATGATGCCTCTGCAGGTGTAGGCTCCCGGTGGGTGGTTTACTTTAGAGAAATGATCATGCGTCCACTAAGGGCTGAGAAAGGGTGCGATTAATTTCCTAAACGTCCTTTACTGAAGACCCTCCAAGTTCTTCTGCACAGCTTATGAATGTGAATGCCCTTGACCCTATCAAATATTTCATCCGTGCACTGGACAACTTCGACTGTGTGAAAATAATTATCATAGCGAAGTTATCAATGTATTTTTATTTTAGCTCCTGTTAGTGACGAAGTGCCCCCACTGACAAATCATGATATTTGTCTAGAAACATCAAGTGAAGAGTTAATCGGGGGCTGTGTTACTTTTGCCAGAGAGAGAGAGAGAGAGAGAGAGAGAGAGAGAGAGAGAGAGAGAGAGAGAGAGAGAGAGAGAGAGAATAGAGATGTTAGAGAAATATGGTACCCAAAATAGACACTGGAGGGAACGGAACACCTCTCCTTTTCCGAACATTTGCTTTAAACAAAAGCTGCTTCCAATATTCCAGAAAGGAAGCTCTGTGCAGACTGGAAACTAATCCTCTTTCTCCTCCCTTGGCTCCTTCTTCTTCTCTGTCAGTCAGGGTGAATGTGAAGAAGGGCTATCAGGTTCCTTCTCCCAGATGGTCTTTGCAGGGCCCGGCTTCCTGGAGCTGTATATTTGAAGGTGGTTTTGCGAAGCGTTGCTTATATGGGTGCAATTAGCAGGGGCAGCTCTTGGTAAGCTCTTTCTCTGGAAGGCAAACTCAGCTAATTTCTCCCGTGAGACTGCATGACCTATCGCTTCCACTGGACTTCTCCTGTGATTCATCTAACCATAGAACCACGTGAAATGTATGGCATTAAAAGTCCTACTTTTAATGTCATACTGAAGGGCAGATACAGAAGATAAAAATAAACAGCAGAGGTACTTCCTTGTTCTAAGTAGCTCCAGAAAGCCCCAGCACAATCTCTACTGCAAAGCACTCCACTGCAATATATTGTCCTACTATAATGTCCCATCCCCATGCATCTGGTCGAGGCCTTGCTGGGTCGTAGTGCTCAGTTCTGAACACAGTGAGTGAGGCAGCAGCCCCACTCCTTAGTGTCACCAACTCTCCCAACCACCCACACTATCCTTGAATCAAGCTCCAGATTTTGAGCCTCAGAAGACGACTCAACAAATCAAGCTCCAGATTTTGGCCAACAAGAAAAATCCACCACTGACCTTGCCACATTGTTTATGTTTGAGTCCACATGCAATGCAATCAACAGCGATCGACGGAGAAAGGGGTGTTAAAATTATTTTATCAGTAGATTTTACCTTTGTTGTGCATTACACCCTGTCTCCTTCCTACCCCCCTTTCCGACCCCCCCCCCCCAACCTCCTCCCGACATCTGCTTGTTCTTCCTCTGATTAAAAAAATTCTTGCAGTTTCATTACCACTGATTTGCATAGTAATAGCGTGCATATTAAGCGACTACTTCAGAGGGTGGGCGGTCTAATGAACGCTGCAGTCTCCTCTGTTTTAACTCAATTTTGCCTCATCCATATTCAGATAACCCTGAGGGATGGCAATTCAGTTTCCACTGAAATTATCCAGAGTCGGCCCCAATCCCAGGCATCTATCCATTAATCCAATTAATTACAGCCATTGATATGCACTGGCTTGGACCATGCAGCTGTTTTCTTGGCGCTAGCTGGCTGTGAGGGGTCACAGAGGGATACCATATCTAAAGCCCTTGGGAAAATGAAAGACCAGAACGCACGTTCAACCATCAAAAAGTTTCCATTGAACATCTTTATGATGTTGTGCAAGTGAGAGCGCCCTGGCGCTCTTTATTTACTGCTACTAATTTTTTTCATTTATTTATTTTTTTTCATTGATGCATATAACTCAATATAACCTACTTTTTTTTCATGGGCATTCAATATTCAAAAAAACAAAAAATAACCATAAGATCATAATGTGTTTGGAATCTCAATGGTGATTCTCAATATCTGTCTGGTTCGGACCACCATCTCCTAAACAAGTATTTCTAGGAAGGAAATGGACAAAAGGATAAATAAAAACTCATTCAAATTCTGAATGCCATTTATAGCTTATTGTCTGTCACTTGCCGGATATTACATTGTGATTTTTGGAGGGGGACTCTGTGGTAATGTATAATGTTTAAATAAACCTAGAATATCACCAAGACCTCCAATGCGCAGAGCTAGGACAGCACACTTACAAATTACCATAGAAAAATGAATTGCCTTGACAATGTCTAATGTTTTGTGACACCACGCAAATACGCGCTCAGCTCCTGGACTGAGGGGAAAAGCAGCTCATTGGCGATATTAAATTAAGCAGTGGTAGAGTGGAAAGTAATTCAGTTTTCTGCTCCACTGCCTATCGCCTGGTATGGAGTGCTGGGGTGGCAGCAGTCCTCTCTTTCACTCTCCCTGGGATTCCTCTCATCATCTATGCTTCACCGAGAGCGGCTTGGCCCTGCCGAATTGACTCTGTATCCATCACCAAAGTTATGCCTACACTCAAGCACACTCACACGCACACAATCTCTCTCTCTCTCTCTCTCTCTCTCTCTCTCTCTCTCTCTCTCTCTCTCTCTCTCTCACACACACACACACACAC
>JAOYSI010005452.1:0-13536 GCA_025775065.1 Hiodon alosoides
CCGCCCCGTAGCCTGGTGCGACTATATATATATATATATATATATATATATATATATATATATATATATATGCACACGCACATGCACACGCACACGCACACGCACACGCACACACACACATATGCACAGAAAGTATTATTAATCATTTATTATTTAGCCCTTATTAATCTAATTTTGTATTTGATTGTGTAGGAATATAGCAATTGTTTTTGGCGTTCTTTCATTAGCAGTTATCACGTTTTTTCTGTCTGTTATTGTAAAACACACAATGGCCAATAAAAGATTGTGTTGGAAGTGTAAATATGTTAATGATCAGAGATTATTGTAAAAAGGACATTTGGACTGGGTGTTAAAACAAGTAAGACCGATATTATATGTTCCCATTCAAAGACACCTCTGGTCATTTTGATTATTTGAAATCCAGTGCAAAACCAAAAAGTAATGTCACTTATTGCATGATTACGATTAAAGCAGATTTAAAGATAAGACTATGTAAACCTCTTTAACCCCTGGAGTGCTAGTTCAGATATTCCTGTGGAGACTAGAGGAAGAAATCTCAAGGGGAACCAGATTCAGTGGGAGGGACAATACCCAATTGTGGTGTCATATGAATGTCATAACTAGCAATGGAAAAAAGCAGCAGGGGCTACAAGTACTCATGTGCTCATGCTAACCCTAAAATGGCAGATTGCCTTATAACTCCCTGGAGCATGCATTATACTTTCCTTCTGCTTCTCATTTTTGCCTCTTACAAGATTACAATAGAGCTACACAGTCTCTCTTAGGGCTACATGGAAGAAAAGCTCAATGTAAAATGATCACAATGCTTTTTGAAATAGTACAACGTTTGCTGTGTTCAACTTATTCCATTTCCTCCCATATTCAGAATTTTCAGCTGCGCTAATGTGTTTCGGCTTGTCACTCCAAACCCTACCATCACACTTCCTGAAGGGTGAGAAGTACGATTGGTTTCCGATCTAACCTTAAAGCCACGCCAGTTCCCACACAGCCTACATGACAGCTTCAGCCTGCAGTGGCTGAGAATGGAAGAGAAGAATTAAATTAAATTTAATTAAATTTAATTAAATTTAATTTTGAATCCCAGTCAGCCTTTTTGATTTAGATTTTTCCTCTTCCAACTATCTTTGTGCATCAGCACTGACACGCAAATAGGAAATTTCATAATTTGCTTCTGTAACAAGGATTACATGAATATATTGAAGAACATTGAATATTTCAAATTGAGATATTTTTTTAATGTTTAAATTATGTTTTAACATACACTCATGTTCATACTTAATACCTTATGCTTATGAAAGTTTATGAAAATTGGCTCTGCTCATGTCACATAAATGACGAATGGGATGAGTATAAAAGAGTTTGTAAAAGTTGCTATGTAAGCATGTGAACTGGACAGATAATTATCACCTCAGACTTCATGGAAGGGTTTTCTTTTGGAGGAACTGTTCGGGAGAACTCACAGAGGATTCTGTCTATTTTGATTCTGTGTGTAAATGTTAAATATATACCATAAAATTATTTGAAATAAACACCCATCTGCAAACTGTGTATTGGCTTTCCCATCACTCCTGAGCCAAACACGTACAACACTCAGATTAAAAAATAAACAGTTTTGTCATTATGACAACAGAGTACCGTTCCATTATGAACCAGGGATTTGGGGTACACGGCAACGGTTGGTAAAGGGGTACACAGCTCGAAAAGCCTGGGAGCCACTGTACTAATTTCCACAGTCAGGAAATACATGACCTATTACTGGTCACATCTGCTCTGGGCTATTGACAAAAACAAAAACATTAATCATGTGGAATACACAAATGGAGAAAATTAAAAGCCAATGACTATCTAGTGTAGCCAGAAGACGGTGCATGTATCGTTTAACACAACTATGTTTAACATGAGTAAACAGGTAATTTACTCAGTGGATTTTATATTGCATGACCTTGGATGACTATTATTTAGTCTCTTTATTAAACATTGATGAAGGTGGACAGAATTAGGCAGGCTTGAAAAGTAGAAATGGGTTTGCTGATATTGTATGAAGTGTAGGAGGGTTACCTTCACAATATACATGCATGCTCAGTAAATGCAAGAAACTATTTTTGTTAACGTAATGTGTGGCCCTTACATTGTGTGCCACTGAAAGATAGGATAAGATTGGATCTTGCCAATGAATACATTATAAGTAGTGTGCTCATTTGAAATCATTGGGGAATGAAAAGAATCTATTTTAATGCAAAAATCTTGGTACTTTTGTCTTAATTTACTAGTTCCATGGATGCAAGTAGGGAGTAACAAAGGTGAGCGTTCTGGGAAAGGTGTGAATAGTGTTCTGGGAAACCGCTGGGATTTTACCTACAGAGGCTACTAATCTAATGTCCTGAATTGTATTTTATGCTTTAAATATCTCCTTGCATTGGATGTTCTCGGTACACTAATATTGTCTGACTTATTCAACCTTAATCACACATTTTGCAGTTTTTTGTTAATTTGTCTGTAGATACAGTCTTCAATGTCCTCTTTTTATGGATCATTTTCTGTCCTGTAACTGAGAAATACTTTTGCCAATACTCTAGAACTAAACCGATCTGTTTAAGATTTACGAGTGTTGGTATGGAAAAGATAGCATTCTTATTGAGGCAGAACAGAAAAGATTGGCTTACTATCAACACAATTAACGTCAAACCAATGGCATCTTTTCTCAAGACCAAGAGGAAGTTTGTGAAGGACACACTGTCAGATCTATGTGGCTAAGACGACACAAAATTTGGTGGAAAATGATCTTGTGAGTTTAACACAGCCTGTGTGGCCCATGTTCATGACATGACGTTTAAAACTATTGAACTGTGAAAAAAAAAAAAAAAAAAAAACCAGATATTACAAATCGTTGTATCAAACGGTGTAAATGATGCACTGTAAGTAATTCACAAGACATAAAAAGGCAGGAATAATCTGTAAGAACACTGATTTATGATAGTTTTCCTAACATAAACACATTTCCATCCGTCCTGTGTACATAAGTAAAGTTGAACCCGCCTACAACCGTGCCCCTCCAATCAAAGCGAGCCGACCTTAGCAATGGCTGATAAGCGTACTTTCATGAATGACTCAATGAGCAATTTGAGGACAGTAATCTCTGGGAGACCTATAAAGACAAACGCAGTAGCTTCAGATTGAAGTATAACGTAGCGAGGATATAAAACGATTTTTTTTCATCTGCTTCTGGTCTCGAGACCTGAGACCTAAGAGAGTCAGTGAATGTTTCTTGAGTGTTCGCCGTTGATTTAATTGAAGGAAGTTGTCACCTTTGATGGACTTTAATAACTGGAGTCCCGTCCGCAGCATGGCTTTGAATTTTATATGGCACAGCTATTTATTTACCCAGTATGTTCCCGAATTATGAATTTCAGGGAGGTTTGCCTTTAAAAGAATGGATTCCTCCTGCTTGAAAATAAAGGGATGGCAAGTTTTATCCATCCACCTTTGGAGGTTCGGAGACTTCTGCAAAAACTGGTGGTCATGTTTTCCCTTGGCATCGTATGTGTGTCTCTGGTTTACTTTCTGGTTGGGTGCTGTGAATCTGAAATAGTGGAAACCCCAGACATACGACTTTCTAGTCAGCTGTTCTTTGCGGAATGGAACCCCGAGAAGAATGGATCGCTTCATAAGAACTTGATTACAGCTCCCACCGTCGCTCCGATGTCCACCAGTTTTGAGGTGACGAGAGCGCCAGGTTTTGAAAGTTTAGGAAAAGAATGGACGGCAGCACGAAGACTCCCACAAGCTCTTATAATAGGCGTAAAAAAAGGTGGAACTCGAGCCCTCTTAGAATTTCTGAGACTTCATCCTGACATTCGAGCGTTGGGATCAGAACCTCATTTCTTCGACAGACATTACGTACGCGGACTTAATTGGTACAGGTAATTGCATAACGTGTTCTGAACTCAATCTTGTAATGATCTTTTTATGATTTTTTTTTTTTTTTTTTTACAGTTTTGGTAGAAGATTTAAATAGTTATTGCCAAACGACCGCTTTCGACCTAGGTCAATTTTCGCTTTATATCAACATCGAATGCTAGTTTCTGCTAGGGATCAACGCAGCCCATAAAAGCAATACATAGTCTTTAAAAAAAAAAGCACGTTCCACTTAAACCCAGGACCAACTATAGTCCTATTAAATAATAAAGATATGTTAACATGTTAATAATCTTGATATCGTATTTATGCAAGGTGTACTAGAGACGTATTAGTGTATAGTAAACATATCATAACAATAGTTTTGAAATTATTGTTTGACTATATTGGCATTGCTTTTAGCCGACCATATCCATCGATTCTTTTGCGGTGACTGTAGCGCATTGCCGTCTCTTATCTGTTAGTAATATATGTTAAATTATTATTTCCCGGAAAATTGCTTTGTGGCGTAGATGAATTATACCTGCGCGAGTCCGGTAACTTCTGAAATGAAGTTGTATCTAAGTATTTTAAGAATCGTTTGTCACTCGAACATGCCAATTTGACATAACGCAATTATTTTTCTCTAGCACCGGATTGGTTATTTTGTCAAACCCATACCTTTTGATATTTTGTCAAGAACAAATAAGAAAATAACACCACAATAAAATCAGAAATAGCGTTATATGATACATTTTAGAAATAGAGTATTGTGACTGCAGCTTTCAGAACTAAAAGGTAAAAAAAAGAGTTAAATTTCAAATTCAATGGTTGACATATAGTTATAATCCAATTATTTTGCCTACAGTTTTTTAATTTTATTTTTTACTCGTGTTACATTAAAATAAATTATGTTAAAATAATTCAATATATGCCCTTATTATTATTCGAGAATCACATATGCTGGAAGGAGTCCCTTGTGTCCCACGGTCCGTTTCCCCTCCAGTCGAGAACTGAGAGCAGTACAGGGGTGAATTTTTGCCACCATAAGGCCAGATGGACCACGCAGCACCAGGCAACTTGACATTATTGTGGGACCTGTCAATTGACCTTTGGCTCGGGTCATTTGTACTGTAGAAGATAATGATGTGCTCTGGCCACTCATGTGCTACTCTGCACTCTGAGGTTCAGTGAGCGTGACTACAGGGGCCAAACTCTGTCGAAAGTTGCCGGGTCTGAGCACCCCTGTGCTGAGGGAATTAACTGTCAACCACTGCATTTGGCTACTGTCTTTCCAGTTCAATTAAGATCTGTACGTTGAGAGAAAACAACATCCCTAATAGTCTGGACTTTAATGAGGTCTTTGAGAAGGATGAAATCATAGCCGTGCTTTGTGCAGTTTCTCCAATAAGTCGCCCCTGAGTTTGGCTTTGAGTTGATATGTATATTTCACTGATGCAGATTCTATTGAAATAGCAATGGCTTTTAAGTTGACAAATTATATTTAATCTATAAGCCAAAAGTTATCCACTCAGTAAACTGGAATCTCATCACTGCATAACTTTTTTCACTGATAAAAAATCTCCAAAAACTATCAAATAATGTTTAAAAGGAGTTTACTATAAAATTAAATACACGCGTTTCCTGTTTTTTAACCAAATGTACAATGTAATGAGGAAAAATAATTTTTTTTTTTTTTTTTTTTTACCTTTCTTTGGATTCAATAAGAGAGAGTAAACCAGTGATTAAAATGATCTCAGAGCGTGCGTTGGTTTTTCAGTGGGTGACGTGTCACCAGGTGGTAGATATAGAAGTACTTTTAAACCGTTTTCTCTGGTGGCTATTGTAGGCGGCCGCCTGGGTGTCTTGTCAATACTTTTTAAGGTTGAGGGTTTTCCAATTGATCCTTTGTAAGTGGATAGCATATGCTGAGCTTGGGTAGATCAGTAAAGTACTGCCCCGAGCATAGAAAAGAGATCACAGTGATCAAACTATTAATGGAACATTTTTGGTGGTGGTCAGATAGTTGCCGTATTAATTGCATGAAGATAATTCACTTATATAAAAGAATAATCACATATAATAAATACAAATGTGAAATTTAAGAAATTCACTTGGTTAGGTTCTTCTGAGACCTATCTCATTTTCTCAAGTTTTTGGGATGGATTTTACAAGGATTTTTGCAGTTTGCATGAACTTTTGGTCTACAGCTGACTTCTCAAGAACTGTATCAAGATATTGATTCTAAACTACTCCGAGGCAGATCGATGACTTGTTCTCAGAGATGAAATATCTGAACTTTTTTTTAAAGGAAAGCCACAGAAAAAAGCTGATTTGAGCTCATGTCTGTGTTAATACAGTCCCTGAATGTATGTCTATGTGATTATTTTGTGAAATGAGAGAAACGTGAACACCACAAAAAAATACCCAATGGATGGTCACATGGGCCATACAGTGTCCTTATACTGGTACTGAATTGCTGAATCTTTGTGCCTATGGTATAGATTATCCAATAATTTGGTTTGAGTTTTATTACACGTCCATTATTATAAGCTTCTAAAGATCTCCTAATGATTGTTTTCCAAACCATAAGCACACAATTGAAGTCAAACCTGTCTTCAACAGTGCCCCGCGTTATGTGAAAAAAATCCACATTGCTTTAAACTTCCCATCGTCATGTGACTGAAAAGTCAAGTGGCTCGGCAAAGGTCGTTGTGCGTTGCTACATTTGTGAAATCCACTCGGGCCAAGATCCACTCCGTAGTTGCTGCATTATCATTATTCTTCTTACCGAGCATCCCGTCTCAGGTCAAAGCAAATTAACTGCTTTGCTCTGAATGAGGCGGGCTGGCTTGGTGGTCATTCTGGTTCTTCCTTCAAAGGAACCTGGAAGCAACTTCCTTTTAAATTAATTATCTTGTCCCTTCGTTGTCCTCTTCTCAGCAAACGCTGGTTCAAACAAGCATGTAAAATGTTTTTCTTTTTCTTTCAGAATACGTCTTGTTTTAACCATACTAAGCATTAGCTATTGCAGTGCTATACTTCAGCTATGGAAAACTAAATATGCTTACTGTAGTTACAGGGAATTAATGCAATTGTATAATGTTGCAATGCTAAAAAGTAAATAAATATAAAGAATATTTAAATTTACAGAAAGTCATCAGGAAACGTTTCCGTAAGAGTAGTTTACACCCCGTATTCAAATTATAGACAGGTGTGTCCTGTAATCAGTCCTGCTCTGTAGTTTGTAAAATCACCATAAGGTCCAGACAGTCTGTTTTTAATTCAGCCCTCATTAGAGGTACCAGTGGGAATAAGGGGAGGCAGCATCATTGGGGTCCCCTATGATGGATGTAATCTGGAAGTGGACAGGGCACGGTTACAATTGACTTGCTTCTTAATGGCTACTGTGCAATGTATTGGTTGGCTGGACCTAATCAGTAATCACATACACATACCCGCACACACACACCCACTTAAGCTTGCACATACAGGCACACACACACACACACACACACATTTATTTATGTTAATTGTCTCTTTGTCGCATTAAGATATTTTGCCTTGAAAGAACCACATTGGTTAGCCAAGCAAGTATTATTGCAGCATACTAAGCTGCACATTAGTCATACATGTGATTACATGTGCCTAAAATGGTTATGTGCTAAATCAGCAAGTCCTAACACTTAAAAAAACCCCGTCCCAATCAGCATCCTTATGTGTTAAAAGGTGTCTGCTCCGTGCCCGCTTAACCCCCCCCCCCCCCCCCAAAAAAAACCCCTTCCCCTGACGAAAAGTTGGTGCCTGATACCGAGAGCGAAGTAATTACCTCACAGCTGTCTGTGCGCAGCAAGGCGCTGATGGGGCTCCAGAGTGCTCTGTCTACAGAGTCCACCTGCCGCCCCCCTCTTGCCAGCTGAGGCCTGCATTACCATACCCTGCCGTAATCAATACCCACAGCGCAGCGCAGGGCCATTCGGCTTATTCAGTGCACCTCGGAGAGAGCGGCAAGCCAGCCTCAACCCGGGCACAATTAGGGACAAGGGTCGACTTATTATTTTTTTTACTATCTCTGTGTAACTGGTCTGATGGGAAAAAACCTGAGAAAAACAAACAACCAACAACTGATGGCCTCAAAGACAGCATTGGGGTCAAAGGTATTAACCCAGTTTTTCAGACATTGACAGTGCTTAATTGTTTCGCTACTGGTTTGCCGTTTCATACACGGAAATCTCTGGCATTTCTTAAACATTAATTAATGAAGCATTTGTATAAAAACAACTCTTTCAATCAAATACATTTGAAAACAGTTAGCAGGCTTAATTTAGTTTATTAAGATTTACTTTAATTCATTACTAATTATTACACATTTTCCTCATCCCCTGTAAATTGCATTCAAAATACAGAACATAATGGCTACCGTTAGTACAGTTAAAGCACTGATTGCAATAGGTCCCCCAAGGGGAACAGTTCTTTTTTCAGTTCTTGTCTTCTCAGAGTGGAAAACAATGATGCAAAAATCAAAATCACAATCACACTCACAATCAAGATGACAAATACACCTTGTGTTCAAAACAGTTTAAAATGCACATGCGAACAGATATGTGTAAAGTTATTTTGAAAGGAAAGAAATAAGCTGCTTTGCTGATACCAGTTGGTAAATAATGAATGATACCAATGATAAATAATGATAGATATTTGATAAGAAACCAACTAGGAGCTTATTACTGTAATTATTTGTTTTTAATCTCACAAAAAACTCTTTTTTAAATGAGATTAACTGTCATGTCATGTTCTCGAAGGGTGCCGCGCAACTCTCTCTTTGACTGGTCAGGCCTAAACGTGGACAGTTGTTCTGATGGTCCGCTCAAAATCCATCAAAAATACCTCAATTAAAAAATATATATTCAATGGCTAACAGCTCTGTCAACACCGTCCGCCCCTCACAGGAATACGAAACCCTTAGAAATCCACACTGTTGGCGAGCGTCGCTGTGACTATGCGGGCTTCCGCTCACACAGTTGTATCTGTCGAGTGAGGAAGGCGCTGGTAAAAATAGACAACCCTGGGGAGATTCACAAGATTTTATTTGTGGAGGTCAGGCACCCAGTTGCTGACTAACCCCTCCTGAAGGCCATGAAGTTGTTTAAACTGAATTTTCCCAAATGAAAAACGCTTATTGAATTTTTACGTTTTTAGTCAATTCGATGTCTCAAAACTAAATCATTATATTGTCTCAAATATTTAACGTGTTTAGATTTTTTTTGTGTACATATATATTGTACATATACAAAAGATTTTATAAAAAGCATTCCCAAGAAAAGACAGATAAAGCAAAAGATGGAGACTTAAGAGGGTTAAGAGGTTCTATCAGATGCAAAGGTACAACTGAAGCTGTGAGCCTTTCTGTTTTAAGCATTCACTGTTAATTGCTTGTGGCATTCTTTGGGTTTCACAATTTTTCTTACCTACACAGTGTGCAATGCATAGTGCTTTGGAAAGATAAACCCACGCGTGATTGGTTTGGAGCTGGATTATGTAACCAAAGAACCTTGGAGCACACACTTCTTCATTAAAAAATAAAAAATAAATCTTTATTGTATTTCTGCCATGAAGTACCTCTTGTTAATGGGTAGATAAGCAC
Organism: Hiodon alosoides; assembly: GCA_025775065.1. Taxonomy (NCBI): domain Eukaryota; kingdom Metazoa; phylum Chordata; class Actinopteri; order Hiodontiformes; family Hiodontidae; genus Hiodon; species Hiodon alosoides. The sequence continues at coordinate 9,560 of JAOYSI010005452.1, forward strand.
TCCGAACACAAAAGCAGCATGTTCTGCTACAGTGAGTTTGTCTCCAAGGCTGATCTCAATGGTTTGCTAATGGAGAACCGCTTTCATTTCTCTTACGCCGACCCTTCCCGCTCCCCGCCAGCAGAGCATGTGAATTCCGTACACGAGGCAGCATCCGCGGCCGACCCTGACTCAGTCTGAGTCACCGCCACAGCGCTAACAACCCCTGCAAACAGCAGATAAAAGCGCCTTTCCTCGTCAGGCGTGTCGTGCACAGAAACCGCGCTACCTGTTCGGGAATGTGGATAAGCTCTCAGAAAACAGAATGGTCTCAATTATTAATGCCCTTCACTAAGACTCTCACTGTCTTTCTAATGGGGGTAAACAGGGAAGTCTACAGGCTAAGTGCTCGTCTGGATGAAGTAATAGATAAAGCGGTGTGCCCAGGGATTTTTCTGGAGTGCCAGCTAAATTCTTCTAAGTTCCAGAGGGCTTCACCGTGATGTGGCGGGGTGGGGGCTAGAGAAAAGCAGGTCATATTGCAAGCATTTGTGCCACTGAAAGGTGAGACCTTTTTTCATGCCAGACGACACTGAGAGCATTTAGTGATCGATCTTTCAATGCTTGTTTGTCAGGTCATCAGTCAGCCTGACGGGCTCTCCTGCAAAACTAAGGTCAAGTTCTGTACTGGTCACTGTACTGTCTCTCAAACAACCCTTCAGAACAGAGGTTTTCAAGAGTGCCAGAGTTGAGTGGACTGGTTTTTAGTCCACTCAACGCCTTAACCGCAAAGTCGGATTCATTTTCATGTTAAATTTTTGCAGATGACCAAGTGTTCCAGATACTCCAGACTGTGATACTTTTTCATCAATTCAAGAGAAATATCTTGGCATTTTGAAATATCTATTGTGAACATGAGCAATATAGCAACTCCTTAGGGTTAACACAGCTTCTGGGGTTTTCAGTTTTAAAATCTAACCTTTCTCACAGACTTTTAAAGTGCTGACATACAGTGATGGCAACTTACTGTGTTAGTCCCAGTCAATACTGCTCAGGGTCCATAGTCACTCAGAGGGAGTGTGACAACAGATAAATAACCTGTCGTGTAATTTCATTTATAAAACCGTATAATGTAATATCTTGTCATGATATGATATCTTCTTCGTTTATAATGTAATGAAACCGGATAATGTAGTACCTTGCCATAATGTGATATTTTCTTCGTTTGTATTGTAATGGACCCGGATAATGTGATAACTTGCTGGATAAACATGTTGAACAGGTAACGTAATAGCTTATCCCGGATAATCTAATAGCCAATTACATTATCCAGTAGTTATTATATTATGAGGTAACACTTTTTGATGAATAACGTAGTAACTTAAACTGACAATGTAATAACTCAACGAAAGCAATCCATAGCATACACAGACAGACAGACATGTTAACTTTTAGTGTGACGCTATTGTTCTATACTTACCAAAAGCGGACTATGGTTTCCAAGGATTTTTATGACATTAAACAGACTTGTAAGATTTAGATAAATTGTTTTTAAAAACCTATTAATTAAGCCCAAATTTGCACATTTCCAATTTGCAAACCCGAAAACTGGAAGCCCTATTAATTATATAGATTAAGAATATAATTAAGTTTTTGGGTTTATTATAAATCCTGACAAACTGACAAAGCTAATTAAATATGTAATTCTACTCAACACTAAGTCATAAATAAATAAATTGCAGCAATATGAATAATGTTACATTATCCGTTGTTACAGGGACTCTTAAGCCTCTGGAAAAATATTCGTTGTTGGAACCTTTTTCCAAATTGAACAAACGTGTCTTTTCTTCTTTGACACCCCAAATATCGTTCAAAACATGTGTCAAGAACATGCATGGGGTGTGTCATCCTGGCAGGCGATTCTTTTGTTAAACTGACAGTGTAACCATGGCACTCCAGTGGAATGAGGTCAGCCGAGGGGGAGTCCCCTGCGTGGCGGGGCTCAGGTGGACCTCGGGCCCCCCCCCCCTGACGGCGGCACCTGAGTTGGCGCTGGTGTCGCCCAAGAGCCCCCCCCCCGATGTAAATGAGTCCCATCTGCCGAGGGTGGGTGCGGAGGAGCGGCGCTATGTTTGCTTTGCCTCGCCAGTCAGGTCCACCGAAGTGATTGATGCTGACTGTACATCTGCAAGCCGACGTTTACTACCAGGGCGCATGTTAAGTAGCTCTCGGAGAGGCGGAGGCGTGTTAATAACCGGTGTAATTCACAATATATTACGGGAGTGCGCCGTGTTAAAAACTGGGTTGTTATGACTGCGTCTTTCTTCATGTCAGATGTTTGATTTTCCTTTTCTTTTAATACATTTCAAGCTTTGGTCACCAACTAAACGGCCTGGAACAGTACCTTGGCCAGTAATTATTAAAACGCAAACTGACCAAAGGTTGTATCAGAATAAACAAGGTACAATCCTTCATATATCAAAGATTCTGTTACCTCATGTCAGAACTTTTGGGAAACTGATTGCCTTCCAAACCGAAACATTTCTTGTTATAATATTTAATTCTGCTTAATATTTAGGGTTTTGTGCCTCTAAAGGCATTAGCAAGCTAATCATTCCAACTAATATTCAAAATATACTTTATTTTCTCTTGTTTCATTCAAATAGGAAGCAAAAAATGCTGCATTCATTAGAAGCTTTCTAATTGTTTTGTTATAAACATGCGATGGAACTCATGGGTAATTGATGTGTCTTCCTCTTCCCAAAGGAGCATGATGCCAAAGGCCCTGGACGGGCAGATTGTGATGGAGAAGACGCCCAGGTACTTTGTCACAGCCGAGACGCCGGCCCGCATTCACTCCATGTCCCGGGAGGTCAAGCTGATCGTGGTGGTGCGGGACCCCATCACCCGGGCCATCTCGGACTACACGCAGATCATATCCAAAACCCCGGACATCCCCAGCTTTGAGAGCCTGACCTTCAAGAACAGGACCACTGGACAGATCGACTCCTTCTGGAGCCCTATCTGGATAGGCCTGTACGCACAGCACCTGGAGAGGTGGCTGGCCTACTTCCCCCTATCCCAGATCCACTTTGTCCACGGCGAGAGGCTGATCAGCGACCCCGCCGGAGAGCTCGGCCGAGTGCAGGACTTCTTGGGCCTGCAGAGGATCATAACGGACAAGCACTTTTACTTCAACAAGACCAAGGGCTTTCCTTGCCTGAAGAAGCCGGAGGGCAGCAGCAAGCCGCACTGCCTGGGGAAGACCAAAGGAAGAACACATCCCAGAATCAACCCGGATGTCATTCAGAGACTTCGGGACTTTTACCAACCCCACAACCTAAGGTTTTACCAGTTGGCTGGGCAGGATTTTGGCTGGCAGTGAGGGATCCTGGTGTATGGACAATTGGTAAAGCTAGTGTTGTTTTCTTGCCCTTCAAACTAATCTCTGCAAAGATATTGTTATTTTTGATGTGGTATAGTGTTCTGGTTTTTGTCCTGTTATCATTTAGGGCAAATTAGAACAGGCCTCGATTTAATTGGAAACAAGCAACTGAATTCCGTCTATTCCTAACCTAGGGTAATGTCGGAACAGAGAGCTAGGTAAGGTTCTGTAGACAAGAAGTTTACAAGAAGCACAAAGAAATGCTGCGCGGAATTTAGAAGTAAAAAAATAAAACTGCATCTTACCCTATTGTATCTAACACTTGGTCACACCATTGCTAGAACTGTGGGTGAACATGAATCCATGCATTAAAAAGGAAACCCTCAAAGGTGTTGGATATTCTGGTGTTGGCCATAAAACGGTCAATTATGCGCGTGTTTAAATATCGTGGATATCCTGCACTATTTCTTTTTAATCCACTTTCAAGACTGAATAGAGTTTGAAATAGAGTTCTGGAACTGTACATGGTTGGCCGGCTTGGGGGGGGGGGGGGGGGGGGGGGGGGGGGGGGGGGGGGGGGGGGGGGTGGGGGGTGGGGGGGGGTGGGGGGGGG
>JAOYSI010005454.1:0-13534 GCA_025775065.1 Hiodon alosoides
CCCCCCCCACCCCCACAGGTCTGTTTTAGACAGTGGCCCCTATAACCCCAATATAGTCAGCTCTCCATTTCCCCCCTCTCACATCCTGTTGTGGAGAGGTGTAGCCGCACACAGCACTAACTGCACGGCACTCTGCGGCACCTGTGCGCCTTAACTCAGCACACAGGGCTGGCTCGTCCACTCTCTTTCCTGGGTTTGTCCGGGGCCCTCAGCGGGACATCAGTAGCGTCCTAAACGGAGGGGTTCTGAAGACCCTTTTGGTTCCCGATGGTGGGGTGCTGTCTTTTCGTGCAACAGAGGGTGAGTGAGGTCCCTGGTCTGCCTAGGGGTGTGGGGGATGGGAGTAGCGAAAAATCAAGTCTGCATCACATCCTTAACATGAACGAGTTGTCTGGCAGAAAATGTTTTTCTAATAAAAAGTGAGAGACCGCACGGGTTAATGCATGTGAATGATAGCAAGGTGTGCCTCATGTGTTTTTGAGCCTTTGTGTTGGTGGAGACGGGCGGGAACGGAATGTGGCCCTCCTGTGAGGTCATTTTATATTCTATTAAACTGATATTTTTTTATATTGACATAGGCTTGCAGATGGGTGAATCATTTTAAAATAAACTTTTTTGTAATATCAAAAAGTGATAGATTAACAATGATAAGATTTTCCATATATATAAAGTGTGTGTGTGTGTGTGTGTGTGTGTGTGTGTGTGTGATATAGTGTGTATATGTATGCATTTCGGAACATAAAAGCATACTGCAGCAAACCGCAGGTCTAATGCGTTTTGGACGTCTCACTCTTAGAATGCCGTTTTGTACAGTGCATGGATACTTGTGTGTTAATTACAAATTTTATCACATTTGTCTTTTGGCTGATTTTCCTGGCATAACGTTGCGTAATTGAGGTATGGGTATTTGAGTTGTTGGTGGATTTTTGCTCGTGTCAGCATGGTGACCCTGTTAGTTTCTCTGTATAAACGTTAGCAGCACACTTTTCCGTCTATGCAAAGCGAGTCGTTTCTGAACCCCGCTCTAGTTTCACTCTAAGTCACCCGGGACGCTGCGTTGGCACCGAGGCTGTCTGGGCTTTCTGTGCCGCTTTCCAACCTGTCCGGTAACTCCCTGGGTTTGCGTGTGCAGGGTCCTTTCAACACCCAAAATGGGGCACGGAGGATGGCCTTGTAAAATAAACCCTATATTAAACGTTAAGTAAAGTAAAGATAAATGGCGGATAGAACCCATTTAGATAAACCAGTCCATTAAGTGCCGTGACTTACGGCCTTGTTTTAATCAGGGAGGAATGTAAGCCATTAAAAGCGCTACTGACTGCTCTTTAATCTAATGGAAGGAAATGCACTCACTACACTTTGATGAGATTTGTGATTGATGTGTTGTGAATACCTAGGGCACGGATAAACCCTTCTGTGTCTTCTGATATGACAAAGCAGGTGAGCTTGGGGACTTTACGTGTCAGGAAAGAGCATTTTGAGTTTGTCTCTTTCAGCCTCCAAGCATTCATGACCAGGGCTGTCTTTTGTTTTGCATCCTGTTTTGACATTAAATATACAGAGCGTGACATGTGCCTTGTAGCTGGGAGAAAAATATAATTGATACATAATTTATTATTGACACGAGTGAGTGTGTAAAACAACACATTTTACATAATAAAAGATCATAGAAGCCTAGGCTTCTATAGTCTTACTGCCAAATAGTTTCACTTTTTCACCAGTGATCTATTGTCACGATGTCGCACGTTAACGTCCCACGTGTGTAATGGAATGTCACACATTAGCAAATGGTACTTATTTTAAATTTTTTGTTACACGGTTGTATAACTCTACTGTAGTGTTACTGGGTGTTTAAATAAAGATGGCTTTCGTTGTATCTGGCATGTTAAGAAACGGGCAAAATTCATTGTCTGTTTTTGTTTAGGAAGCAGCCGCGCGCACGCGCACAGAAGCACTCGTGCACACGCACAGAAGCACTCGTGCACGCTTTCAATACTCCTGGCTTCTGGTGCTAAGGCATGTCTCTTGTTTTGTCTTTGCAGAAGAAGCGGAAACAGGGGAAGCGTGATGCGGACTCCCTCAGCCTGTGTAGTCTGGACATCAATGTAAGTGGAAAGTTGTTCTCAGTGACGGTCTCTGCTTGTACCTGTTCTGTTCTACATCATGCCTGGATCTAGGAGAAGAAAAATTAGTTCTGGGGGTAAAGAGTGTGGTGTGTTCAACCTGCACAGGACAAATGCATTTAAAATGATCATAGAAAGTGTTTAAATTGTGAGGTGATAAATGGCAGTCCTATAATCAGCCGTAAGCAGAGATATGGGGCAGTGCTTCTTTCTATGTAACCTAATCACACCTGTACGTCCAGGTGCGTTAGTGCGTTAGCATTGTATTCACCAGGCTCCACTCGATCATGTGACACGTTATCGCTGTTGTGGATAGGCCTTTGTTTCAGTGGACATCCTTCACCCATTGGGTGTACTGTAGATATGCCGTTTAAAGAGGTCTCTTAATTGCAACTCATGTGAGATTTATCCACAATCAGTCCTCCCCTCTGGGCGAATAATATTCTCCTCCAAGTGACCCGTCAGGTTCTAATTGGACACGAGATCACACAGATACACTCTTAAAAGGAGCCTCTTACCCCCAGGATTTTATAAGATTCAGTGTTTATGCCAGGCCTATAGGGTGTTTATGCGGTGATCCAGCCGTGACGGAGAGCAGCGCAGTGAGCCCGCTGGCGTGTTTGAGTACATTGGCCCCCGCGGATGGGAGACGCTGTCACGGAGGGCCGTGGCCTAGGGCTGCAGACAGACAGCGTGAGCTGGCAGTGGGGTGCCTTTGTCATGTTCAGCCCCACGTGACCGGAGAGAAGGGGGGAAATTGCATGTAACAAAAACCTCTCTTTGGGTCTTTCAGCTGCATTCGGCCGCCTTGCTCATCTCGCCCCAAGGGAACAGATGGCTCCCCTCTGTGTAAATATCACAGGGCCTGTCGTGGCAGGAGAGGGGTGGAGGCCAGTGTCTGTCTCAGGCGCCTGGTCAAAACATGTAGACTGGAAGGGCGGCCCCGGGTTCACTCTTAAGACCCACTGAAGCAAGAGGGTGACCGAGGCGGAGGCTGAGATGATCAGTGTGTGTGTGTGTGTGTGTGTGTGTGTATTGTGTGTGTCTGTGTGTGTGTGTGTGTGTGTGAGACACGTTTCTCCTGTTAATATTCACAAATATTACTTTGGCTGATTCTGCGTTACAGACAGGGGAGAAGGGCAGCAGTAGAGTTTAGAGACTCCCATCAGAGCTCAGGTTGTTGGCCATATTGATGCATATTGAAACTGGCCCAGTTTGGGTGCTGCTGCTTGATACCCGGCTGCAGTAAAGCGCCCCTGCTGCAGTAAAGCGCCCCTGCTGCTTGATACCCGGCTGCAGTAAAGCGCCCCTGCTGCAGTAAAGCGCCCCTGCTGCTTGATACCCGGCTGCAGTAAAGCGCCCCTGCTGCAGTAAAGCGCCCCTGCTGCTTGATTCCCGGCTGCAGTAAAGCGCCCCTGCTGCTTGTAGTTAATCATTAAATATGCATATTCATAAATATTTGTGCATTTATAAATGTATCACTAAATCCAAACCGTATATTTTTCTCCAAGTTACCTCTAACCTCATTGGAGCCACAGAATGTGATTTGAAATGTATAAGAAGAAATATGATTTATCATTTATTAAATGCTTTTTTCCAAGCCTACCTTTTCCATTTCCTTTGACAAATGGTCTTGATTTTGTCCCAGTAATAAACATCACAGGAACCTGTTAAGGGCTTGAATTAACTTGCCTGATAATCCCATTAACTGCGTTTTCATCTTTCACCAAGAGATGGGGAAAATAAGATAAATGAACCTTTCTGTTTAGTGTTCTAAATTCTAACTGGCCCTTTTCAAGCCTGGCCTCAGGCCTGTCATTTACGTGCTACAGTTGGGAAATTGAAGTCCAAGAGAAAATTGAACACTTGCGCAATGCACTCATAGACTTCCGATCAGGTGGAAAGAAAACAGCCCTCTGCAGTTGACCACCAAGCTTTTGAAAAGCATCTGGGTTTTGTTTCCAACATCAAAGAGCCCCCTGCTCTCCTGTCGCCCTTTTGAAGAAACGTAATACCCTCGTCATCTTCGGCGCAATGCTCTCTGTAAGGTAAAGGTTATCACGCTCTGTTCCGCGCCACTGAATATTTTCTGCTTTTTAAATCTAACAAAGTGTGTATGTTGGTTCCCCGTGCTCTGTGTCCTTAATGTGTACGTGAATGGGCGTGAGTTGGAAGATTGGCGCTCAGATTATCCAATCTGAGGGCGTGCCCCTCCGATTGAATAAAATAGGGACCACTTCTGTTTAAATTACAGCGTGGTTCCTATGCAGGGCTTACTTTGCTGAGGATTCTAATGGACTGAATGCCAGGTGTAGTATTGGGAGACTGTATTGGGACTGTTTTGGTGTAAGGGTTACACCTCCCTCAAGGTGCTGACAATTCCAGCTGGCACTTTATTGACTTGGGATGAGAACAGCGGTGTCTAGTCTAGTGCAGGAGTCGAGATTTTAAGGAAATTCCCTTTCTATTGTAAGCCCTGAAATGAGACGTATTTTCATTCCTGAATGAAGTTCACTGGCTTATGCCCTGTGAGATGTCTGTTTATATTTCTTCTGTCAGTTTTGTAGAATAGGGCTTTGAGGCACATGGTTTGTGCATAGCTTTATAAATTCGGTATTAAATCATTATTAAATGCATGAAGAAACGGCCATTCAAATCAAAATAATGCAAATTGGTTACATTAGAAAAGTGTTTTTCCTAGAACCATATAATGACTATATATCCATCAGATACATGGTAAAATGTGTATGGTTGAACAGTGGAGCTGCCTTCTGCTCTGATCCACATGTACAGACTTGCGAACGTGCATAGAACTGGTGATTGTAAACTGACTCCTCAAATGAACTTTACGCTCTGCAGAAACGATGTGAACATAGTGTCTCTTTTCACGCAGTGAACCTTTCTTTGCTAGCAGTGGGAACTGCTCACCGTGGTATTTACACACTTAACACCAAGAGCCGAGATGGGTCTGCCCCTTACGCGCAAACCCACCGAAGCCCCGACCGCTGAATCTTACCAACGTAAAGAGGCGCGGTGACGCCCTGTCCTTCTCTACAGGCCTCACATACGCTGACGCAACAGTTAGCACACGAATGGGCCCTGCAAATTAGCAGCTTCTCAGGGGCCCCTCGCCTGCCCAAACACAGCTCAACACAGTGGGGGTGGAACTGGGTTAAAGCCGTCGGCCATAAGTAAGGCCTCATTAAACAGTTGCATTCCTCTCTTTTGGTTCAGAAATTATCAGTAAAAATATGCCCTTTACCAATTATGAAATGTGTGTGCGTTACAGATGACCTCAGCAGGTGTCTGCCCCTCTAGAATAACGTGGCGAGTACTAACTGTAGGTTCTTTTATATTTAATCTTTTATATTTGATGGTTTTATAAAGCATTGGAATTGTATACCTTAATGTGTGCTCTATACTGATGTGCCAGGCAACGCTGATTTTGGCTGAAATTGGTGGACAGAGAATTACACAGTCCGAAGGGGAAATACAGATTATCAAATTTGTGTTGATCATCTTGATTTTTCTTCCTCGTTTTCCCAACTAAAGTGTCTGGTTGATTGGCTCCACTTGCCCTTGATGAGCAGTGTATTGAGTTTGAGTGAAGAGACCAGATTATACTCGCATGAAAGTTCTTGGCTTCTAAGTGTCAGTAATCAGTTGTTTGTTTAATTGTTTCTATAGAAAGACTTGTCTTGGTACGTACACATCCGTAATCCAGCAAGCCAGTTCTCTGGAGACGTTTCTTCACTGACTACCTGAGAATAAACCTTCTTTTTTTAAAGTTTTTTAAAGGCTGTGAATTTACTTGACCGAAGTCATACCAATTGTGTTAAACCTTAGAAACATCCACAAGAAGAAGTATTGAATGCTTGGATGTGGAGAAGTTATAATGGCCCTTGATCTCTGTGGGTATTGCGGTGTGCTACTGCATGGTATCTTTGGAGTTTCTAGTTTTTCTCGTAGCGATACCACATCCTAGGTGCTGGTGCTGGTCTGACTGTTGATTTGAGTCACACAGACTTGACCCAATGCCTTAGTCATTCCATCCCTAGCTCTCCATCTGCGGTTCTGTGTAGTGTGTAAGCGTCTATCTCACCAAAACAGGATGCAGTATCTGCATTACACCTGCTTTATTTCAGGGTTACCACGCTGATTTTCCTGTTGCCTGTCTGGGTGTCTGTTTATCTAAACCAACATCCAACCAAAGCAAAATCACCCAGGCTGAGAACTAGGTCGGCGTCTTGGTAAATCAAGAATATTTCCTGTAATTTCAGATGAGCTGTTAGCCGTTATCAAGAAAATCTCCAATAAGGTCATTTTCTTTTAACCTTTATCCCTGGTATACTAGGGCTTCCACAGTAAACCAAATATAGACAAGAACTTCCATATCTTTCTAATCTTTTGATTTTCCTTGAACTTCGTTTCGACTAAAAGTTTTTCTGATTACTGAAAGCGACGCAAACATCACTGAGGGTTTATAACTTTTATGGCAACGTGCAGTTCTTTTAAAATGGCAAATATTTATACAATAACTTCTGAACAGTTTGGAAAGGTTAACAGAATTTTCTGGTGAAATGTATGTATCTAGGTATCGTGCAGTACTTGGGTCAAGTCAGTTGAATATTTTCTCTTTTGTGGGGGGGGTGGGGGGGGGATGAAGGAGGACTGCTTGTGCTTTCAGTGTTTTTTGTTTTGTTTTTTTGAGTGACACCTCTGTGAACGTGAAAGCTGGTGTTTATTTATTGTCAAAGCCAGACTAGGGGTGGGAGCCTGCCCCCCTCCCCATACTTCCCTGGGCTTGAGATACAATGGCAGGAACTGCCCGGCCAGGAAGAACAAAGCCTCTTAAAACCGGTCCAATTTCCTGCTGACTTCTGTGTAGAGGGAGCTGTAGAGTGTTCCTACACTAACGTTTATCAACTGAATAAACCTATGAATGTCCTAAAAAGAAACAAGCACCACATTCTGAAGAGCACAGGATTATATAGCTGTGTTAAGGTAACTCCACACTAGTTTGTGGATTGAGAATAACCCCCCCCCCCATGTTGATTTGGACAAGGACATCCTGAAGTAGTTAAAAAGCTAAGCGGGAAAATGTGTGACGCGGTTCTTATCAGTGCGATCTGTCAGTTCAGCTGCAGCGCAAACATGGGGATGGAGACCGTTTTGGGTTACAAACCCAACACCTCCTGTACCGAAATCCAGGTTGTTACTTTGTGTTAACGGTTTAGATGTAGCGTGAAGGCAAGCGAATAAACCCTTTGTTTTGCCGCAACAGACGCACTACTGCCGTACTGTAGAGACGTTGCGTGCTGTTTTTGGTAATACACTCATTGTCTCAGTCTGTGAGAACTACTTCTTTTTGGCAAAATTACTTGAGCATTAACCTTACCGGTGGTGATGGTGCGTCTACACCGGAACTGGTTTAATCGGGAACGTTTGGATATTTACATGAAGTTATGAGAATACTTCTCTACTGAAGACTTAATAATTTAAACAATTTAAAATGTAAATGATATAATTTAGAGTGACGACCGTAGCTTTTAGACATGCTAGCTGTTGCTTTCCGCAAAGCGAACAGGTTGTCGAGAAAGATCGTTTGTCTGCGACCCTCCAGTGAGTGGCGCACTTCACGCTGCTCTGCAGCGTTTGGCGTACACGCGTTCCATTGGACGGGATTCTGCGAACCTTATCTTTCGCACTCGCGGCTCACTTGTCCTTGGCTGTCTGCGCTGCCGCGTACAGGAGCTCATTTGGGCTATGCTGGTTGACGCCGAGTACTAGGGATCGGAACTCCACAGAGCTGGCGGGCACCGTGGCAGGGAGGCTATCCTTTGACTACTCTGCTGCAATTGCCTCTACTGTGGCATCCGAAAACGCGAGCATGGTGGCTAAGGATTACCCCCTTTACCTCGTCGTTAAAAGGGCGAATTGCGCGTTGGAAGTGCAGACGGTTAGCAGCAACCCGATTAAAGAAGTGGAGGTAAGTGCACAGACTTGGGAACTACCGTTCAAGGTTCTCATTGCCCTTTAAACGGGATTTTTTAAAAACCGCAGCACAGCTTTGGAATAATGCTTAATCGCTTTGTAATATGACTGTTAAGAAAAACAAAAAAATATATTGGAATTAATATTAAATATAATTATTAATATCTTGTATAATTTGTATTTTGTTTTTTTTATTTGTATTTTATTTGCAAATGTAAACGTCTACGTATCTATAATAACAAACAATTATGAACTCGTGCTTTCATTAATTTAAAGCATCGACACATCTGCACATAAGATACGATCGAAACCTATTTAAGAGAAGTGCTTAAAAACACAATTTAGAGTTAATTGTCTTTTCTGTGTTTCACAGAATATTTCATAATAATGGGAAAGGGAATTTCTGGCAAGAGGTTTATATATTTCTGTGGTTTAAAAGCGTTTAATGCGGTTTTTCTTTTCTTTTTCGTTTTAATTGCTATTACGAGTCCTTAAAGGTTCGACATTTTCATTTTTCTTTTTTTATCTTTATAATTTTGTTTAAATAATGAAGAAACATGATACTAACGATAATTAAGTAAAACTCTTGGGGCTTTTTAAAAATTGGAAATAGAAGCTGGGAGTACCCCGCTTGTTAGCTGTGGAGGCCGAAGGAGAAGGTGATTTATAGAGCTTCTGCTGACCCGCAGTTAGAAAGAACCAGAACACAAAAGAGGACCTAGTTAGACGTCCCACACTCGCAGAGGTATAACTGTATCAGGCTTTTGTTAAAACAAGAAAAGGAATCCTGAGAATGACGGTGGAATGTGATATGGTTGACTTTCTAAAAATGAACAAAGCGGGGATGCTTAGATCCAGCTTAGAGTGTTTGATCGTCCCCAGAAAGGATGGATGGAAGAATTTTTCTTTTAAGTGAACCACCCCGTATGTAGGTGTTCTGTTGGGTAGTTTTACAGTTGAGACATGTTTGAGAGAACCATTTTCTTCAGGCGTTTATGGCAGATTCATGTGTGTTTGGCTGTATGGGAATACCATTAAATCACTAAGAGGCTACAAAGAATCGGTTAACCACAAAAAGGTGATCCTTTTTTAATTGGAACGCATGTGGAGAACCTATTAATCCTAACAGCTGGACTTTAAACACCCAACCAAATGACACATTCCTCTTGTGATTTTGTACGTGAAGTCCACCGATTCTGAGGTGCGCAGTGTTTTGTTTTACTGTGGCTGTTGGGTCCACGTCTGTCACTCGGTTTTTCGCGGTCCTGCCTTTCTCTAAGCACTATCCAAATCAAAGGTCATTTAAAAAACCCTCGATTCTCCTCACTCATGTCCAGTGTTTTGGGTCTAATCGTCCTTCATACGTTGGCTCATGGAGAATTTAATCCGTTTTGAGAGAGGCCAGATAAGTTCAGTGAAAATGCGAAATCAGAACGGCTACTCTGACCCTCCCAACCTACAATAGAGAATCCACGCGGGCTGCTTGGGGAGAAAAAGAGCGAGCGTGGATGGAGGGACCAGGAAGCCAGGCTCGGGGTAGGAAGTTGGATGTGGTGCGGTGGTACCTTTATTCTCCATCTGTCAGGTGGTTTGTTGTTACGCCAACGCGTGAGTGTGAGCAGCAGCAGCAGCAGCAGCCTAGCCGTGGACCTTGGGTGGAGGGAAGGCCCCTCCGCCGTGTGTTTAATCAGAGGGAGGCAGAGGAATCGGTTGTAGGCCTGTCTCATTGGACATCCTGGGTATCCATTTGGCCGGAGACCCAACTGCTCAAACTGGCTTTTATATCGAACGTCATCTGCGTAATTCCCAACTACGTTCAGTTGCTTACACCCCAAACAGATCTGTGAGATTTCGATTTCATGAGGATTGAATGGGCTCGTTTCGCGTAAAAAAAAAATTATAATGAAAGGTTGTTCTTCATTTGAAACCAAACCTTGACAACCTTGTTTTATCCAAGAGCATGTCCTGAATCCCAGCCCATGCACATGTTGTAAGTCTGGAAGTCAAAGAATTCAAGGCCGTGGAACAATCGTGCTTTTCAGGAGAAGCAATCGATCACACCAATGACCGTAGCATACAATGTTTAAGTCTCATCTTGGTCCTTTGTGTCAGGAAGTTCCGTAGACTTGTTTTCTGTCACCAATCTCTTCTGTCTGGAGTCACTTAGGTAGCCAGATTGAATGCCTGCCCAACTGGATTCTCACATCTGTAGTATTCCTGTCTCTATTATGGTAAATTCAGTTCACTAGCAACCACCACCCACACCGTCCACACCTTCCCAACCTTTCTGTGTTGACCAGAAGATATTAACTGTAATGAGTCATATCTGCTTTTATTTGAGTTTTAACTTCACCCTCATTCCCTTTACTGAATCACTTTAAACTCTGCTTTAGGCAGGTATTTCCTTGCCCAGGATCACTTTACAAGGGAGGAAATAAGTACATTTTTACATTTTAGGCAAGTGGGCTCTATCAGTAACTTTTCTTGGAATATTCATATACTTTGTATTGTCTAAGGAATATGTGGTCAGAAATGTCCTGTATCAGAAGGGGGTATTCTGACCAAACGACCTCGTACCCCTTAGTTTCCCCCTCTGTTCTTCATCATAAATCTCTAATAAAGAAAAGTTTAGAACTGGCAGCAAGCTTGTTTAGTAGAGGGAAGGTGGAACTGAAAAGACTAGTTAAAACATGGTGAGAAAATGTCCCTCAGAAGCGTCGTGATGAAGAGAGGTTGCATTTGGTCGTGGGGTGAGCTGTGAAAGATGATGGGTGGCCTGGCTGCAGAGCGTTGTACAAGCCCCAGAATGTCTCTTACACCGAGGCTGCATCTGGCTCATATCTAGTATGAGAATGGAAGTCAACTTAATAGCTAATTATGTCCAGAGGAGAGTTCTGCCTACTTGGTGGTGTTAGGTGCTGCTAGCGGCGCTTCTGTCGCTGTGGTACGAGAAAGGTGCAAACTCAAAACGGCGCCACGTTTGACTGAATCCACAAACCCGGAACCGGGATAGGGAGCGGATGCATTCGTTTGGGTTCCTTCGCACTTTCAGTGAGACCGTCAGATGGCCTGTCTCGTTGCGGAAGCGATTATTGTACATGTCGTTGGCTGCCCTTGTCTGACCTGAACACAACACCTCACACTGCCGTCTTCGTTGGTCCTTGTGAGTACCGTTCTGAATTTTCCAACCGTATCGGACTGCATGCTTGATAACACAATCAACAGAATAGCGTATTGTTACTGACTGGGTTGGAATTAAAAACTTCTGGAATGGCTGCCAAGCTAGAAAAAGCAGTGATGTTGTTTAATTTGAATTTAATTCAAAAGTTAGTTATTCATACCTGTAATGGTGTTCTTACAAATATCACCTGCCTGGCCATTAAATAAGTTGTTGTGGTGGTGGAGGTGTTCTTACTGGGCTAAAATCAAGTTAAATGAGTTGTGGTGGAGGTGGTGGTGGAGGTGGTGGAGGTGTTCTCACTGGGCTAGCATCCAGTTAAATGAGTTGTGGTGGAGGTGGTGGAGGTGTTCTTACTGGGTTCTTACTCAAGTTAAATGCTACTGTTTACCACAGTCTAGCTGGATCTAGTGAGAAGCCAGCTCTGTTTTAGTTGTGGTTGGGAAGCATTTGGTGGCTGTGATTCCACCAAGGCAAGTTATTTTAATCATCATACTGATAGCCCATCCCTCCGGTATTGGCATTGATTTAGTGGTAATCCAGGGCACCCAGCTTGGTTCAGCCCAAAGCAAGTATTATTGAGTTTCTGTTTCTGTGCTTGTATTTAAAGTACTCTTGTTGTCATCCATAATTATCTCCCTCCACTGTGGTTGCAGTGTTGAATGTTTACCGTTTCAGTTACACAAAGGGATGTATACTAATGGTCTAGCTAACGCACAACGACATTATTTTGTAAGATTTTGGGTTGTCCCTCCCAGTACCTCTTTCCAGAGAGGTAGGCTGGTGTTTGGTTTGATACGCTGTGCCTCTGTTAATCAAGCGATGAAATGCATCAGAGTACCATGCCCCGGAGAAATGACCTTTAACTGTTTTTATACTTTACTTTTACTCTAGTTTACTGCCGTTTGTGTGTCTGCTTTTCTCATGATCTAGGTACTTTGTGATCATTATGAAAAGTGTGTGTGTGTCTCTGTGTGCGTGTGGAAGAGAGTCTTCTCTCAGAATCTGGGTCTGGCAGCTACAGTGACGGGGTTTGGGGAGAGGCATTCACAAGGGCACATAGAAATGGGTGGTGGAGGTTAGAGACTGAGGGAGACCAAAAGATCAAATTCTCTCTGTTTCTTGTAAAATGTTCAGCTTTTTTTCTCCCAGCCGTCACATTAGTCATTTTGCCAGTCCTTGCAGGATTTTGCAGGTTTATGGTGTTTTGCTGAAGGGCATATTTATGACCCGGCCTGCTGCGTGTGGTTAAATCCCTGTTTCTGGGTTACTTTTGGACTTTCTGGTTGGGTTTTCTGCATTCTCTGCACGCTCAGGACAGCTGCTTCCTTTTGCCCTGGGGGTCATGTTGGGTCTGGTTGCTGTCATAAGAGGCAGTCAGCGTAATCTTTCCTCTTGAGTTGGTTTTGGTTTTCTGTTTTGAAAAAGCGACGTCTGGAGTGTTGTTTGGCCGCGTGGCGTGTGCTTGTGTTTTTAACCCCTTCATTCCTTCTCCCCCAGGAGCCCAGTAACAAGCGAGCGAAGCCCCTTTCTCGGGTCACGTCGCTGGTCAGTCTCATCCCCCCGGTCAAGTCGGCGCCACTGAAACGCATTGGACAGACCCTGCAGGTAACGTCTGAAACGCACTGGACAGACCCTGCAGGTAACGTCAGATGGGTTGTTGTGGGCCCTGGCAGGCAACAGTCTCCTCACACATTGTTATTAATATGCCTATATCCGTTTTAACTTGCATACAATTGCAAAAAAAAAGAATCTGCTATTTCTCTAATATATTTGTTACTTTAATCGTGCCGTTTTAAAACTAGTGCTTTACCACGGGGCCACCATCCCAAACACCCCAGCATGAAGCCCGAATGGTCCGGCACAAAAGTCCTTATTAGTGTGCCGTGTTCAAAAGCTAGGCCGTCTCGCAGATCATGAAAGGAGAGCCCTGTGGAGAGGGTGAACATCTGGAAGCTGAGTAGCTCTTGTCTACTGTCAGCTGGGTGTTTAGAGAAGCGGTCATATCCCCGCCCGCCCCCTATTGTCAGATTTTCAAACTCAGACCTTGCTTTCTCCAGATGCAGTCTCAAAGTTGCCACTCGTCTCGTACCAAAGCCGTCTCTCCCTTACCCTTATCTGTGTATCCACCTCCACCCTCTTTCTCGTTCCGGTTAACGGTGTTGGGGGGGGGCCCCCCCCCCCCCCCCCCCCGGCGAGGGGGGTGGGAGGGGTTGGGGTGGGGGGGAGTTGGTGGGGA
>JAOYSI010005456.1:0-12721 GCA_025775065.1 Hiodon alosoides
GAATTCCAAAGGTTATATATATATATATATATATATATATATATACTGGACAATATACTGTATATTGTAATACATTGACTTTCTAAAGCATACATGGGCTGAAACAATCAAATTCACCTATCTGCATTGTGCAACCAAAGCTAACCTTTGGAATTCCTTTCTTATTTCATTATATTTTTCGACAGTTTCGACAGACATCGAAAAATTGCTGCCTAACTTTTTAAATGAACCTTCATTCTCAGTTCAATATAAGTCTGGTGAATGGACATACATTTTTGAGCATGTTTCACCCCTGCACTGAACTCACCCATTCTTTCCTCTTCACTAACTTTGGCTGCATATGGCTTCCCCTCCTCTGACAGCCGGGTTCTATCTATAGTCCTTCGACGTCTCCAGTTTTAGAGAGATATGTCACTACTTTAAAGCCATTACTTCTCCGGCCTCTTAAGGTAATCCATTGTCCTCTCTCTGCCGTGCATTAGAGCGTAGCCTCATCAAATTCCTCAGAACCACTTCTGAGGAGTGAGTATTTGCATACCCACCAGCAACCATGCCCCGGTGTGCATGTGAAGGCGTAGATGGAGTGCGTTCAAGACAAGTGGCAGATCTTCATAGACAGGGAGGTTGTGGTCGCTCATCCAGGTTTACTTTACTGGAGCTGAACAAACCTGCTTCCTGGTAACCTCCAGTGTTTACGGTTTCCATTGTTATGGGTTAAGTCGTCAGTTCCTCTTCTCCGTCTATTCACAATTAAGATCCAATAAATGAAAAGAGCAGTTTTCCTGCATCTTATTCGACTTTTGAGTACTTAAAGAAGCTCTGGTTTTCTTTTCAATAGAGGTATTTACTGATTTGCCACTTCCTTGGACGGCCCCTTCTGCGCGCAGTGTTTAAGCAACTAACTTCACGGGTCGGTGATCCTGTGTTGCTTCTAGAAGCCGCCCTTGCCCTTTCTGCAGTTAATCCGTCTCCCCGGGCCTGCCGTCCACGCCTCTAACCCCACCGCAGCCTGCTTACCGCCCTGCCCGTTCCAGGTTAGACCACGCTTCCCTGACCCTGGACCCCTTAACCCCTGGGCCCTCTGCTTTGCAACCACCTTAGCCTCTCATTGCCCACCTTCTAGACTGCTAGACGGTAGACTCAGTTTCACAGAGTTGCCCTCTTATTTCTTTGTTTGCTGTGTTTGCTGTACCTGTCCCTTCCGTAACAATTAGATCTGATTGTGAGCTGACTTGTGAAAATTGGACAGCAGCCTCAATCGCCTGTTTTCACTTTTTCTCCCACTCTTTATTTTATCGGGAGGCACTGTAGTTCACTACAGCCAGATATGGTTTAACCGCTGTGAGAAAGAAACACAAATCTCCGGCAGATGCCTTCCTTATAATAGGCAGGCTTAATATAGTCGCAACAGATGTTAAACTATCATTTTTGACAAGCGTAAAAGAAGCAAACTATAATGTTGAGATAAAGTCGTGTAGGCGCCCAAGTCAAGTATCAAAGGAGGTTGTCATTATGTTTATGCTTCCATTGATTCGGATGTAGAAACGTGAAGAGCTGCAATTAAAAGCTGCTTGGTGTCTTTTGTGATGCTCACCCCATCTTATTGTGTGGTATTAATTAAACGTGTGAGTCTTTGTTGTACCTGCCGAAACGATCACACCAGGAATCGCCCACGGACTCCTGCAAGGACAAGGCGGCGATAAGCGCGTTGTCCGGCAACGACAAGGTTGGTGCTCGTTTCCCAGCGTTGCTCTCGACATGACCGCTAACGTTTCACCTTTAAGATGATGTGTTCCTGTGTTCCCCCCCCCCCCTCGAGTCTTAAATGGTGTTGACTTTTCTCTGTTCCTGTAGGGGGCTGAGAGTCACTGTAGACTTTTCCACCGCCTCTCCCAAACTAACCCTTTCACTCCTACTCCGTTTAAGGTTTGTGAGTCTTTTGTGCGTTGTGGTGGTCCTCCCTTCCATGTATGCGACACACGTGTGGACGCACGTGTGCCTGCATACATGTGATTCCCTAACACACCCCTCTCTAAATGTTTCCGAACGCACATACCCTTAACGTCAAGATGAATTTGCCAAGAGATTAAATATACTTAGAATATAATTACTTCCTGCTCTCTGTATCTCACTCTCGAATTTCCTCATATATGTCTGTGTGTGTGAGTGTGAGAGAGAGAGAGAGAGGAGAGAGAGAGAGAGAGAGAGAGAGAGAGAGAGAGAGCATTAAGGCATTAAGTAAAGTCGATAACACCTCTAAAAAAAAAAGAATTTAAAAAATGAAAAAGTTAGGAGTAAATCACAGACCTAAAACAATTTTTTAAAAGTACTTGGTACTATAATGTTTCATGTTATTTCAAGGTAAGTTTTAATCCTAACAAAACCAAATCATGGGTACTCTATGAATCTTTGCGTTAATGTTAATTATCAATAGCGGTCATAAATGAATCGATTCACATGGAATTTTTTATCAGTTTATCAATTTAATCAGAAAGTGAAAAGTTAATATTCAGGTGCTCGTATAACACCTGCGTGTGAAACAGACAAATCAGGGTTTTTCAGAGTTCACTCAGCTTCTCCACACAGCGTGGGCCTATGTTTTGTTTTGGAAATGAAAAATATCTAATATTCCACACTGCATAAGTGTTTTCTCTCTCTGTTATTTCATCTGCGATGATACAACAGCTACCACCTAAGAAGGACGCGGGACACGGGGACACAGTGATTTCACCTAGCACCTCTGTGCCCCTGCCCCTGCCTGTGGTGCCGCACATAGGAGAGACAGACACAGACACACTGACGGAGATCCCAGACAGGCAAGAGGAGGAGGAGGAAGGGGAGGACGAGTTCGGCTACAGCTGGAGTATGTGACCTCACGTTTATCTCAAATGGCCACTAGGGGGCTTTGCTCACAAAATATTTGTTTTCTATCCAATGTGTGTGCGTGTATGTATGTATATAGTTAACTCATGTATGTATGTATGATAGTTAACTGCATTTTCGTATGATTGTATATTGCATAAGTAAACCTAATTTGATGTTTTTTTAGCTTCTAACGGCGTGTCGCTAATTTAGCTCTGTTGCTGTGAGCTGACTGGTCGTCTTATGTCGGTCCTCTCAGAGAAGATGGTCCAGCGTTATGGTAGCCTGCCGGGCGTTCTGCACATGATTGAGCTGGAGAAGGGCAAGGCGGGCCTGGGTCTCAGCCTGGCTGGGAACAAGGACCGCTCCAGGATGAGCGTCTTTGTAGTCGGGATCGACCCGTGCGGGGCAGCGGGCAAGGACGGTCGCATCCTGGTTGGGGACGAGCTCCTGGAGGTGAGGGCGGTAATGAAATGAACAGAAACCTAAGCCATTCCTTCCTCCGGCTGGTCTCGGTTGATTTTTGCTTGATTTTAAATTTTAAAGTCTCTTTATTTCTTTTAATAGATAAACGGCCAAATTCTGTATGGTCGCAGCCATCAGAATGCCTCCTCCATCATCAAAAGCGCACCATCGAAGGTTAAAATCATTTTTATCAGGTAAGCGCAAGATAAAAACTAAATATTGAGATTGCTCTGACAGCAGTTGTATTTTACTTTTTGTCCAGCAGAGAGCGTTCAAGTCATTCAAACACAAAGGTACAGGGAGTCACTGGCATAGGTGTTATTTTCAATCTGCATATCCCTGCCCGTAGCTTCTCGAGCCTTCTGGTGCGGTTTGTTTAAAGTGAACTGCCCTCGCCCTTTCCCTGCACTCTGGCCAGTCAGCTGACAAACAGGAGGGTCACAGACTCGAGTCTAAAAGTCGGCAGCGGGGAAGAAAGGCGGGGTCAAATCGAGCACCCCCTAAGGCTTCAGGGCGTTTGAGGGCGATGAAGTCGAGCGCTTCACTTCCCGACTGATGAAGGTGTTTCACTCGTGGTTTTGGATGTCACACTCGCTGGGGGCGATCGCCGTCTGATACAATCTCTGGCTTTGGCACGTGAACAGGAACACGGATGCCCTGAGCCAGATGGCTGTGGGACCGGTGAAGGAGGACGGGGACATGCTGGGATCACAGTCCGAGGTACCCCTCACATCCATGCCGGCCCAACGGACCCGACAGATCTGGTCGGAAGGTCCTGTGTTGTTCCTGGACGCGTGGGACGTGCATTGGCTGCCCTTACCCCCTCACTTTGTTGGTTAAACACGCAGTGTTTTGGCTTGTTGCATTAAAACCCTTTTTACATTTTTCTCTCTGATTAGCTGGACATGTGCGCTTCGCCCTCCGCCATCGATGTCGATATGTTCAAATATGTGCAGCACATAACATTGCCCAAGGTAAGTGTGGAGATATCTAACAGTCTGGAGATTTTTAAGTTGCGCAACTGCAGGTTAGATTGGAATTATTGCATTTCGTGCAAGATAGCATTTACTGAAGGAAATATAAACATTAAAAAAGAACTCACTCACTGGATGATGGAAAGTAAACACCTGGTTACCTTCGTATTCAACGTCAATCCACATACTGAATTTTGTCATTGAAGCCGTTGAACATCTGCTCTGCTGACAATCCATGAAAATAAATGGTATATACGTATACATATGTCCATATTTCTCTGCTGCTGAAGAGAAGTGACACCGCTGGTTATTGAATAGTTAAGCTAACCGTGCTGCTTGCTGTTACGAAATGCATCTGTCTCGGGTGGATATGTGATCTTTTATTGTTTCAATGAGAGGTTTAAAACACAACGCTTGTGCCTTGCGTTGTGTGAAACAGGACCAGGGCGGACTGGGAATTGCCATCAGCGAGGATGACACCGTGAACGGTGTGGTGATAAAGAGTTTAACTGAGGAAGGGACTGCTGGGAAGGTAAAGGTTGTTTGTACATTGGGACCATTATCATATTGTCTCGATAATGTAATTCATTTCTTCAGAATGTATTGAAAGCACATCTAAAACTAGTTATCAGCTTTTTACCTGTCGGAGATACGTAAGAGGACTTTTGCCCATTGCTAACGGTGTTACGT
Organism: Hiodon alosoides; assembly: GCA_025775065.1. Taxonomy (NCBI): domain Eukaryota; kingdom Metazoa; phylum Chordata; class Actinopteri; order Hiodontiformes; family Hiodontidae; genus Hiodon; species Hiodon alosoides. The sequence continues at coordinate 4,992 of JAOYSI010005456.1, forward strand.
TCAGGGCATGTTAGACACAGTCCCACTAGATGGCGCTGTGACACAATAATGGGCGCATGAATCAAAGCGCATACAGTCTCCTACGTGACTAGTAGTACCTGCTTGGTACTGCCCGTGTCTTTGGTGGGGCCGGCCCAACGGTGTTGGTTAGAGGCAATGAACGGGAAAAGGTCCGTGTGCATGCGCCAGTTTTCAACACTTTTTAGGACATGGGGCTCTGAGCGTGTACCCCTCCTAAAGGACTTTTGTAAATGACCACACAAACTGCAAATATGTAACTAGTCTCACTTGAGAAAAATGTTCCTACCTAGCAAGCCTACATAAACAGATGCACACGGTTATTTTCCACGGTAAGTTTCTGTGCTCAGAATATGATTACACCACAGTATGTATAGTTTCTGTAAATTGATTTTCTTTACTACTTTTCAAACTATATTGAATTCTAAATCAAGCCGCATATTTCCTTCGATGTTTCCAGCCAGGTAGCGGTGTAGTAGCTTATATTATATAGCTAACTAGCTCACTAACGTTGGGTTATTTAATCTGATAAAATATCTAGCATTAGAAATTAGTTCTGTAAACACTAAAACAGACATAGCTAACTAGTCTGTACTTTCTGTAATTTTTCTCCCCTCCAGACCCTCATTTGTCAGTTCCAGCTGTCCGACGGCTTCTGACAGTTAGAGCAGGACTTTGAGAAGTGTACATTGTAGACGCACAGGCTGCTATGATTACACCAAAGGGCTACTGAAGTTTAGTAGAACACTATTGTGTCTCATCTCTGGAATGAGCAGTTGTCTCGGTTTTCCTGCCATTAATCACATCGGATCGAGTGGGCCCCACCAGAAATGTGATGCTTCACCCGCCACTGTGGCTAACTGTGAGGAATATTATCTGTGAAATGCTTGCTGCAGTTTTGCAGAGCAATGAATGAACGGAATTCTGCCATTTGCAGGATGGGAAGATTAAAGTTGGAGACCGGATCCTTGCGGTGGATGACGAGCCGGTTGTTGGGCATCCTGTGGAGAAGGTGAGATTGCGCTTTGTCTCTTTTCGACCAACTGTTAATGTGGTACCTTTAAAGCCAGGGATGTGCGGTCATCCGCCTGACCGCAAGCGGTTCATCGGCCCGGTCACCCGCGTCCGACAGATACGATCTGCATAAATATGTTCTGAATATTTGAACAAAGAAAAGAAGGTGGCAGTGGCGCCCCCTATGTTGAAACCGGGAAGCCAAACAGCACTGTGATTGTCTGTGAAGGAGAAGCAAAAAGTGGACAATTGTGCATTGTGGTTGTGGTTGACTGTCCTGTGTTGATCAACAACGCGAAGAATGCCTCTAAATAGGCAGAAGTGGGTTAAAGAATGGACCGCCTTGTCTTCGATCCTGGGCCTCGAGACTGTGCACAAACATACACAATTTCCTTTGTCGTTGTCACTTCCGCCTAATTTGCGCTCTTAATTAACTGCGACCTTAATTCCCGGGCAACCGCTGACGTTTGGAACGCACCGAAGCAGTGGTTAAAGAGACAGCGCCAGGCGCTCAACCGTCTGGGCTTAAAGCCACGCTGGTGTGTTCGAGAGCATCACTGAACCTTTCTCCATCGGTTTTCAAATGTGTCATTCCTGAGAGATGAACAGCAAGCAGATAGTTGGAGGTCCTTGAAATGAATGAATGCCTAAAGCAATTTGTGTTGGCAAGATAGCTACAATTACGCAGCCGAGTACTATTACATGATGCTATTGAGATGGTGATTTGGCGGTGGTGAAGATGAAACATGCCTGTTACACAATGTTATACTGACAAATTCCTGTTGAAATTGAAGCAAGGCAAGGCAGGCTTTATTTATAATATCTCATACTTTGTTCCACCTATCGGCTGTTATCCAATTGGAACGACTAATTCAGTTGCTGCAACAGCCAGTGTTTTATGATAAGGCATGCATTGTCAGTTAGGAAAACGGTCATACTTATTTCTTAAGTGTTTAAGCCATTAGCTTACTGATTTCGACACTGATTTTCGCTCTGCACTAAATAGTGTTCACTGTGCTGATAAGTGGAATCCTGGTTTTGGAATCCTGGGATTTCCGTTTAGTGCTAACTCTGTTCATTAACATATAAGCTGGCAGCAAAATAATGATATGGTAAATAAACTATAAAACATCAGTGGTCTTCCTGCTAATGCTTGGTCAGAGATTGTCTTAAGGAATTATCTGTGGCTAGTAAATTTAATTGGCAAAAAAATTCAATTCCTTTCACCGGTGAATCACCAGGCATTAGCTGCATAGTTCAGTTTATGTTCATGCAGAATAATGTCTACACACTGCGCTAGGTAATTAGCCAAGTGTCCTCTGACGTTGCTTATGGATACCATAACAGCGCCGGGCACAGAGCTCTTTCAACCTAACCCTTTTAGCCCGCTACTCCGCACATCCACACTTCCTCATGGCACCTTCCTGATTCCATTATCAGGTGATTAGTCTTCTGAAGAAGGCCAGGAGTACCGTGAAGCTGACCGTCTGCTCAGATTCCTCCTCCACTAGCCCGGCCAGGAGAGCTTCGGATGGAAAGATAAGCGGCATCCCGCTAGCATCTTTGGGACCCCCAGACATAGAGCCACCTAAGAGTAAGAGTGATACAACATGGGAATGTAGCCCGAAGGCCAATGTGCTTCTCTTTGTAAAAAATTACCAATCCGCTCAGGCCAGTGGTTGAAACCTGTGTTATGTATGTATGCATGTATGTGTGTGTATATATATATATATATATATATATATATACAGTATATATAGCTTGACTATCAGATGTGAGGGTTAAGGCAGGATGTGAGGACATCTGCTGTTGTCTCTTCTCACAGGTTCTAGCAGATCGTCCACTCCTGCCACCTTGGCGTCCGATCCTGTGACCTGCCCCATTATCCCCGGCTGTGAGACCACCATCGATATCTCCAAAGGCCGCACCGGCCTTGGGCTCAGCATCGTGGGGGGCTGTGACACACTGCTGGTGGGCACATTTCAGAGGAGAACGATGGCTCTGTCATCCTGTCACTGCTCCAAAAGCAGCGCTCATTTTCGCCAAATAGCGCTTAATGACTGGATGAGTGAGTTAGTGAGTGAATTAGTGCTGTGTTTAATTCAAGTTATTTCAACATTCAAAACACTTGACAGGCAAGATCCATGTGTGAAAAAGACTGAATGAAAGAAAATGCTAAGAAATGCAATATAGTCGATCCTTATGTCCGTAGCTAACTTTCTATCTTTGCACGCAGCTGTTCAGAAGGAGCCATTGTCAATTTGAGTGAAGCAAACAATGTTTAGGGCTGGAATTTGACCTTGTGGCCCCACCCTGTTAACACAAACCTGTTCCACACTTTTTTTTTCACTCCTCCAGGGGGCCATCATCATTCATGAGGTCTATGAAGAGGGGGCTGCCTCCAAAGACGGGAGGCTGTGGGCCGGTGATCAGATACTGGAGGTACAGTGGGCCTCCCCTGTTACTGCAGGGGAGAAACGAGAGCCGTTAGTCACAGTGTGCAGTTCACAGCTGGAGATTGGCCTCCCTGCTCTGACTTAATGTCCCCCTGCTATTCTCTTCTGGGCCAGACCATATTCACAGGCAATAGGCACTGACCACCCACTTTCCATCTCTCTTTGCCTTAATGCCATTCACAGCCAGAGCTCGACAATGTGAGGAAAAAACGCTAAGTGCGACTTGGCTTCAATCAGTTGTTCTGTATTAATACACAAACGGATTAAACTTACATTTAAAGTGATTTAGAAATGGAAAAAAACGCAGTTCTCTCAAATTAGTTTATTTTGTCTCATCTCCTTGCTTTTCTACTCCTGTCCTATCAGACTGTTACCCATTGTATCAGTTGGCCTGGGAGTCTTTTACAGAAGCAAAAATGTGTATTTCTTCTCGTTACTCAACTCTAATGCATAAATTGGTGTGAGCCAAAGTGGGAACTATCTCCCTGCGGAAATGTCAGGAAATAAAACGGCTAAACACGTCATGTCCTGGGCAGCAGCTGGCATGGTGGTTACCTGAGCTGCAATTGCTTTGTTAAATGTCCTATTGTTTGAAATGGTACGCTACATTCGTTGCCCCATACAAGAGTGTCAGCTGAATAATATTATCCGCCCAGAATAGCTCTGTGGAAGCTCGCTTTCCTGTTTAGCTTTACTGTCCCCCGGAGGAGTAAATTCGACGGGAGTCTCATCCCTCTGCCTGAGCAGGTCAACGGCATCGATCTGAGGGTGGCCACGCATGATGAAGCAATCAACGTCCTGAGGCAGACGCCACAGAGGGTACGCCTGACCGTGTACCGCGATGAGGCCCAGTACAAGGAGGACGACCTGTGGGACATCTTCTGCGTGGAGCTGCAGAAAACGCCGGGCCAGGGTCTAGGCCTCAGCATTGTTGGGAAAAGGTATTCATCCCTAATCAGGACCGGCCACCTTTCTCCAACGCCATCAGTCTCTCCACAGCAGGGACGGGCCTCTGCACGGACGGCCTAAAACAGGCATTGTGGAAAATCGTTTGTTTGAACTTAACTCTTCTCCACAGTCACAATGATGAATCTTGCTGGATACAGATTGCTTTCTCTCTGACAGAACATTGCCCTTAAGGGCTCTTTCAGGTTGGCATGACCTCTGTCCATTCTTGTGGATGTAAAATTCAGAAATGACTCATTCATGAAGCCTTGGGTAGCCGGGGGCTTCCCTTTCCAAGCCAGGGCAAAACGGCTGAAATTCTCATCTATTGTTTGTTCAAGCTCATTATGCTGTTTATCTTTCTGGCTCTGTGAGGTCAAAGAGGTTTAGCTCCCTCAGGCTTGACTGCACTATAGAGCCGTCAATTGATTCTGTATCTTGCTGAACTACTACTGAAATTCCTCAGAAAGAAGATATGAGAAGTGTAAGCAATCGGTTGACAGACACAGCAAATTGAATTAAAAGAAAAAAAAGTTTATTGCTGATTTAATTATCTTGCACACACACTGGAAAATGAGTGTTGAAAAGCTGACAAGAAGATAAACCCTTTGCATGTGCTGGTTGTCTCCATACAGGAATGACACCGGGGTCTTTGTGTCAGATATTGTGAAAGGAGGCACAGTGGAGACCGATGGGCGTCTGATGCAAGGGGACCAGATCCTGTCCGTAAATGGGGAGGACGTCCGCTCTGCCACCCAGGAGTCGGTGGCTGCCCTGTTGAAGGTGCGTCCGTACCGCGAGCGCCACAAAACCGTCGCCCATGACCAGCAGCCGTTGAAGCTGACCTTTTTCCTCCATTCCATGTGTAGTGTTGCAGCGGCCCGATAAACCTGCAGGTGGGTCGGTTTAAGGCTGGACCCTTCCACTCAGAGAGGCGATTCTCCCTCAGTAGCCAGGTGAGTGTGTGGCGTGGACCGGCAGGACGTACACCATCCATTGGACTGAATGTTTTTTTTTTTTTAAACTGTGTTCTCAGATTTTCTTGGAAGTCCTGCCAATTAGTAACGTTTGAATGCAGTAACGACGGCGTTTTCCTTTTGTTTCCGCTGATTGTGCAGGCCAGTGAAACGGGCAGCTATGGGATGAGCTCCTATCACCTGTCTGGATCTGGAAGCCTGCCGGGAGACCTCGATAACATATCGCAGAGCCTCGAGTGTGAGTCCTTTCCTCTTGTAATATCGGCCCTTTAGGGATGACTGTCGAGAGCTGACTGTTTGGCCAACACCGGTCCTCGAGAGCCGCGATCTGCAGCTTTTTACACTACATCTTAATTCTGGCTTCTGGGGAAAAAAAACGGGTGAAGTCATTTCTAATGCAAATACTCCTATTATATAGCTATATTAACCACTACTATTATATAATTGTTGGAATCTATGTATATATTGCTGGGCTTTAATTCTATAGTATAGTATTTGGTTTTGTTAGGGATCACAGGCAATGTGCACTGTAAATAGTGACAATTGCTTTGTACTGAACCAGAATTAGTTAATAAATGCTGTTAGTAATCCACAACAAATTATAAATCCTCAAAAGGTTAGTATGTTTTTTAGGTTGGGTTTAGGTGAGAAAAAGAAACATAAATTATTTATTACACAATTAATTATTATAGATTTTAATCCAACCCTCTCTGGTTGCCCCTATATGCTGGTATTTTTCCTGCCACCTGGCGGTAGTATTTACAAATTTCCAAAATCTCACAATGTATTTGGTAACTTGTATTTGTCTGTTTTCTTTCCCCTCCTCACAGTATCTGAGTTTCAGGAGATTAGAACTGTTGAATTTCAGAAGGTTCGTTTTTTCTTTTTCCCGCTCATACAACACAAAGTGGCAAAGCGTCTGTACCGCGGCATTGCACCCTGTGTGTGCTAACAGGCACCGTGCGTGGCGTTCACAGGGACCGACGGACTCGCTGGGCATCAGCATCGCGGGGGGAGTGGGGAGCCCCCTAGGAGATGTCCCCATCTTCATCGCTATGATACACCCCACCAGACTGGCAGCACAGACACAAAAGCTCAAAGTAGGTTGGATAGCGAGCGTCCCGTCAGAGGCTCCCCTGTGGGTGGAGTCGGGGTTGTGGGTGACACGACCGTGTGCGGATTCTCCCATGGGCTAGTTATCTGTTGCCTAATCACAGACACATTGACCATTGTCCTCTGTTAAAGAGAGCAGGGCCATCTGTGACAACTGATCTCAATTATTTACTACACCGCTCACAGAAAATGCTAATTAGGCTGTCTTGACTGTGGGATTGTAATGCTTGCCCTATAGGAATCTATGGCCATACACAGTCATTGAAGATTTGTGACTGAGATTCAGTACTGGCATATTCAATTGGCTGTGAGACGCTAGTCTAGTTTGGAAAAAATAGTAATTGGTCCTAAATTAAAGTAACACTTGATATTGTAATATGTATGTAAGATTTGTTCGTAAAATTGGTAATTGAAAATAAATATCAGTTACCCATTCTTACCATATGGCCCTTTAAAACAAAAAATGGCAACAATGAATGCAGTGTTTTACTCTTCCTCATTTACAGTAATAGGTTATTTTTATTTAACAGGAATAATAAAAATCACTCATTTGCACTGGGCAAAGTCTTCTGGCTGTTTCCTTTAAAGTTTCCCGGTTATAAATGATAGTTATATTATAGTTATAGGATATCTAATGGCATATAGTTTCATAGTAGTTTAAGTGCAATAAAAACAAATTTTTTTCTTACTTAATAGGTCCCTGGTTCCATAAATATGATAACATATGACAAACATTCCACTGCATGTGTATTGTCCTCTCAGTGATGTATGAAATTCCTAAAATAATATGAAAGTTCCATTAGACATAATTCCAGTTTGTATGCCAAGTGGGACTGCTAAATATTGTACCATTGACCACGGCGCTTGGTATAGGCTGGAAACGGATATTTACCCTTAATTTCCCCATGTGCGTTGCCATAGATGGGAGACAGGATTGTTACCATCTGTGGGACCTCTACGGAAGGCATGAGCCACAGCCAGGCTGTGGGCCTGCTGAAGAACGCCTCGGGGACAATCCAGCTGCAGGTCTGTGTAGGGGGCAGGTGCTGGGGGTTATACAAACCAAGCCTTCGTCCCATAACCTACAATAACCCCAAGTTCCACAGCCTCCTGCTGCTCACATGGTGTAGACAATAACCCCAAGTTCCACAGCCTCCTGCTGCTCACATGGTGTAGACAATAACCCCAAGTTCCACAGCCTCCTGCT
>JAOYSI010005456.1:12821-45653 GCA_025775065.1 Hiodon alosoides
AGTTTCACAGCCTCCTGCTGCTCACATGGTGTAGACAATAACCTAAAGTTCCAGAGCGTCCTGCTGCTCACATGGTGTAGACAATAACCCCAAGTTTCACAGCCTCCTGCTGCTCACATGGTGTAGACAATAACCTAAAGTTCCAGAGCGTCCTGCTGCTCACATGGTGAAGACCTTTTGTCAGTGGGAATGCTCAGCTGTCAGACGATTGCCCTCAGCCTCCGGTGTTTGTGTGTAGGTTGTGTCAGGGGGTGATGCCAGTGTGACAGGCCCTCCACAGGAGCAGACGGCGCCCGGATTCTCCTTGTCGGGCCTCACGTCCAGCAGCATTTTCCATGACGACCTGGGGTATGCCTCCGCACCTCTTTTCCATTGACTTTGAAAGGGCCGAATCGGGTCCGTGGTAGTTTGCCCCCATCATGGGTTTTTCACATGAACATTGGTATAGATTAGTGCATTAACGTCTTGTAGACGTTTTGTTTTTACAAATACTTACATTTTTAAAATGAACAACCATTTATAAATATATATATAGGCTATGTATTTTTTCTATTGCAGTACAGGAAGTTAATGCAGTCATGGTTACAAATGCTCTTGCGAGAAGTGGAGAACTAATGGGGACTAATTGTCATTGCGGGGGTGGATTGTCACCGGGACCAATTGTCCTGGGGGGAATTATCGTGGGGACCAATTGTTGCGGGGGTGAATTGTCACTGGTATGCATTATTGTAGGGACAAATTTTCTGGGACCAGTTGCTAACTGACAGGGTCGAACTGACCTGCTCCTAGCTGAATCAGTGCCAACCAAAACCTTTACTGGGGTTTTATGCTGCATGTCCCTCCAGATTCTTCTTGTGGTTTTTTAAATCTTGTGTCGTCCTTCGTCTCTAGGCCGCCTCAATACAAAACAATCACACTGGACCGAGGACATGATGGTTTGGGCTTCAGCATTGTGGGAGGGTTCAGCAGCCCACATGGAGACCTACCCATCTATGTAAAAACTGTTTTTGGCAAAGTAAGGAATGTTTGGACGGTATTCTTAAAATGCTAAAACTGCATACATTTTTTTACCAGTGTTATTCTGGAAGATCATGCTATATTCAAAAGTAAAAAACTACTTTCAGCAATCAAAGATAATCTGTAAAAGCAATGAAGTGACCCTAACAAATGTATTTTTTATTTCTCGTAGACAATTTTAATTTGGTGAATTAACTTATCTTAAGAACAGTGTTTTCCATAGCTGGGAGAAAAACAGGGATCTATGTAGCTTTTAGGGACCTCTAACTGGCGAGGTGTGGTTTCTGGCAGGGCGCTGCCTCTGAAGATGGCCGTCTGAAGCGCGGAGACCAGATCATCGCTGTGAACAGACAGAGTCTGGAAGGCGTCACTCACGAAGAGGCCGTTGGGATTCTGAAGAGGACCAAAGGAACTGTCACACTCACTGTACTCTCGTAAATGTTTACTCACTAGAGATTTTATAAACACACAAACACCATTTTATATTTTGTTTTAGCTATAAAGACTGTGAACATTAACCATAGAACATACACGTAATATTGGTAGGCCTTAGCTATTCACTAGAGAGATGACTTAACAGAAATAGACTACACAAATGAACTACTGAAACTAAGAATGCATAGAAAATCTGTTGACAACGGTGACAAGTTTGATGGAACCTTGGTATTTTGTCATCATTCTAACATTCTACCTGTGAGGATATTAATTTGAGAGGAACCGGGGTCTTAGATGATGACAAGGAAATCTGTGTCTAAAAGGGTATATACTACTAATCTAAACTGCTGTTTAAGTACCATATTTTTATAGGCTGTATAGCTTTTTGTAAGAAAGTATGGGCCTCAGTAGGGGTGAACATATTAATAACGGTATGGTATATATTTATACATACAAGTTAGACTGAAACCTAAAAGGTAATTGAATGTAAGGATCTTAGGCCAGCGGTTCTCAGACTGGGTCCAGGGAAAATGTGGCTTTTGGGTTTGTGGAAAAGTCTAGAATAGTATATTTAAAGTTGTATCCTTATAATGAGGGTATCTGTGATGTATTAGCCGTTATAAAAGGGTTCCCCAAACTCTAAAAGTTTGAGAACCTCTGTGTTAGGCATTCAGGTCTGTTCTGTACATCACTTAAGGATGACCAATCGATCACGCAGTGGGATGAGGCCATAACCCCCTTTCTTACACCATACTTTGTCAATCACCAACTCTACCTGTTAAGAAAGCTGGCTGCGAAGCAAACCCCAGTGTTAAAAGCGGGCTGTTGTTCAGGATGCGTCTGTGAACAAAAATGTGTTGAGCATACAATACGTATGATGAACAGAAATAATGAAATGCTTGTTTTTATGAATGTTCTCCTTAGGTTGCAAAAATGGTTGTTCTTTTGATTTTTTTACTGTCAAATTTCCCAAAACCTTACAGACGGTAACTGGTAGAAAGCTATTTTTTTAGGCTGTAGAGTTACTTTCAATAACTGAAGAGAATTGAATGAGTTGAAAGAGTGAGTGTGTTGAAGCTTGCGATAATCTCTTGGGAAACGGTGGTATGAGCAGGCTGAAGGTTGTGTTAAAGTTTGAGCTGCTAATGTTTCCAACGCCACCTGTTGTCTGACAGGAGGTCAAAAGTGTTACTCGGTTTTTCACACGTGTGTGTAAGTCACGACAGATTATTCTTTCATGTGTTATAGATATTTGTTTTACACTAGATTTTTATTTGAAGCAATTAGATACACGTTTAGGATACTTTATTTATAGCAGAGGAGGACACGTTGCATTTGACAAGTTTAGTGCAGTAACTGTGTTTCTTCAGCTAAATAAATGGAAGTGACCTTCGAGCTGCCTCCTTGGTTTTCTCACTTAACTCTGCTTCATAATGCGTTTAATGTTCGATTAAAAACATCAAAAATGTATTGATATAAATCACATGCAGTATAGGTAACAGCATTCACAATGTTTTACGTTTTTTAAATTAAGAGGTTTTCATTATTAAAATCTATGGATGCGGTCTTTTGATATATAGAGGCTTTCAGGCCTTTAGGAGATTAAAATATCTGTCCAAACAACTGCTTTATAACAGTTGGGGACTAGAGTGGCCCGAACCTTATACCAGTTATAAAGTAATGTTAAACAACAATTTGTCCTTGATTAGTGAGTTTCTACCCCACTGACTCTTCCAAAAGCAGTCTGAGGGATTATAGTCAGGAAATGGGGCCAGCTGTCACTATACAACTGTTGTAGCAGCCAGCTGCAGCTGTTTACAGCCAATCGCATTGCTTGTCTGAAGCCCTGTGGCTAAGTCCTTGCTTTAAGTAGGTTTACATAAAACAGCGTAGTACCTAATTACGGTTGTCTACTGAACCAAATGATCCCAGTAAGTGATGCCGTAGTTTTACGCAGAATTCTTCCGGGGAATAATCGGACGAACCAAACCAACCAGAGACTGCTTAAGAAAGAAAGGTTTTCTGCCGTTTTAGTGTATTGTTTTAGTGGAAGTGGGAGCGGGAATATTGGCCACAGCTGCCCACATAACTCTTACTGAGTCAACAGCTCAGGATCCCAGCCAGTGTGCAGCACCTGTTAAGGTAATTGCCTACGGCACGACCAGTGACTTTGGACGCTTTCAAGACGTTTCAAGAAAAGTTAAAGGGCGAGGTATAGATGAATATATTTTTAATGTAAATGAATGACCCGGTAAGACCACTCAGGGATGTGTTTTGTTATCTGAGCCGACAACAATGGCATGACAACTTTCTCAGATAATAATGAGTGGGGGTCGGACCATCTTTTTTTTTTTTTTTTAATCAGTCTTAACACAATCCAGTTAATTTATTCAAAATCACTCAAACACTTACAAACCTGACGTAGCGAAGTAGGGAATTATGTTGCAGTACTGCTGCCTCCGCCTGAGCAGAGCCCCATCCCCCCACGCCTCCGCCCTCCACACCAAAACGCCCCCTCTCCCGTGCAAATTAATGACTTCCTGCGTCCCCACTTGCTACCTCGTTGCCTTCGATTGACATTCCCATGTGAACGTCAAGTTCTGTTTTCTAATCCTCCAAGCCACCGTCTTTCATTTAAAATCATTTTTAGAGAAAGTGAATTTTTATGGCATGTAGGTATTTTCACAGTGCATCGGATCTTTGGGTTAGCCAAGGTTAGCCAAACGGGAGGAGTTTGCTTGCCTGTGACGGATGTATCATGGATGCTTTCTGACAGTTCAATCGACTGCCCTGTAATTGGAATTTTGTTGCACGGCTGGAAAAGCCAATGACACAGGAGTCAGCAAGTGTGTTAAAATGGATTTTAATGCAAACCTCTCCCTCCAGTACACTCCCTCCCTTTGTAAATGTTCCGTGCCATTAGTACACAACTTGTGTTGGAGTCCTTTCCCAAGGCCGTGGGTGTCCAGGCCGGTCTCCAAGCCTGCCGACTCCCCCCTGAATTTGAAAGATTCTAATAATGACAGAGGCTTGCACTTTAGATCGGTTTGGTTTCTTCAGTACAGCTTCATAAGGAAAAAAGTATCATGTTTAATATAAAACCACAGTAATGCACTTGGGTTTCCAAAACAATATAATCCAGGAAGACTTTAGAGTAAAACGGTGGATTTTGCATTAGTTTTGAATTGATAATTACGTTTTCCACAAGAGACTTTTGTTCTGAACTTGTGTGATATGCATCTGACATCATAATTATGCTATGTTGTCTTTCATTGAATCCTGATTACTCTTAATTCTCCATATACCCCAAATGAATAGTGAGTTCTATTGGTTACTTAGGGCATAGATGTTTGTTGCATTGGTTTGTTGCAACTTAGTTTCCTAAACAATTTAATACTTATACTGGAAGTCTAAATATACTGTAGAGTAAATTACAACCAACAACAATTGCAACAATCCCTTGGTTAGCTCGCAGCTCTGTGTTAATATCTTTTGTCATGTAAAAATCAATTGCAACAAACTTAGCCTAATTTCGACTAACCTCAAGTAACATGTTCTGACCACTAGGGGATTCTGAAGTTTACACTGAACTTTCTCTCAAGTCGGAGAAAGTCAGACTCTTGCTGTAAAATAAAATTGACATTGTAAATCGAAATAATTTCACCACAAGTAACGGGTATTAAGCTACTGTTTGATTATTGATTACTGAAATATTTAACCAAAATTTGTATTTAAATTACAATAAGTCCCACCCCTGCTGTTGTATCCTTGAGCAGGGTACTTAACCTGAATTACTTCAGTAAATATCCAGGTGTGTGAATGTAAAAGTCCCTTTGGATAAAAGCATGAGCTAAGCAACTAAATCGTGAAAGTGCATGATGTTTTCGCGGTTAACATTACAACAAGTTGTTGCTGATAATGATTTTGCGGTGTTTTAATCCTAGTTTGATGCAAAACATGATCACATTTAACGTTACTGGTGGCTCGTAGACTACCTCTGTATAGAGAATTATGTTTAAATTTCACAGTACAGCGTTAAAAGATACTGGTAGGAATACTTCAAAAGTTTTCATTCAGAATCACCTTCAAGCAGACAGCAATTCTTTATGTTTGCAACTATACTAACACCGGGATCAGCTGGTCTTTAACTTCGCTGAGCAAATATTTTTGTTGGAACTTGAAGATGATCTGGGACAGTACCGGCTGGTGGCCGCTCTGTACGGAATTCTGTGAGATTGTTGCGGTTCACCCATACTGTCGGTCCAATGTCTCAAACATAAATTAAAACACCTTCTAAGAGGAGAGGTTAGCTTGGAATTCAAGACTAAGCTAGCCAGAAGGTCGATTTTTCCATATCATTTCAAGGACACATTATGAGAAGTTCACCATAGATTGATTGGTCTATTGTAAATTGGTAAAGCCACAGACTATGGGGGGAGTAAAAGCAGAGAAGGTATTGTAAGGTTATGAGCCAGGGTTGTACGGATGTGCCGAGAGTCAGGAATGTCTTGCTTCCAAAGTCAACTATCATTGAACCACATTGGCTCAAAGAGTGGCAAGAGGAAACACCCAGTGACAAAAGACCTGTCTTAGTTCACACAATCTTTAACCGCTGTTTCATTCATAATTCAACATGAATGACAGAAGGAATGACTGATACACAGAATCAGTAATAAAATAAAATACACATAAGGGTGCAAGGAAGTTTACATAAAAATACAAAAATGAACTAAATGAACTAAAATGAAAAATCTCGTCAAATTGTATTGCTTGTTTATGTTCTTTCTTCCACTGGAAAAAGGTATAATTCAGAAATATGATTTAAAGTAAAATAATGCCTAGTGTTTAAACAGCATGGTTAACCAGTCAAAGCAGGAAAAAGACGCCGCTGACTTTCATTTTCTGAAGTAGCAGACAGTTGAAGATGTAATTGTTATGATTTGATGTGGTCTGAAAAAGCCACATCACCCACAATGAATCAGAACTGTAATCAACTTGCTCTATAAAGAAATGCAGGATACAAATTACTGTGCTTTCTGGAAATAACTGATTTGACAGCTGTTAAATCATACGCAGACTTGACATTTGAATCTCCAATGGGCAGGAGGTTAACTGCCGTGTTTCCCCTACCTAATAGCTCACAGGATACATTATTCATTTTATAGTTAAATGGGATCATGTTCACTGCAGTGCTCAATGTTATACTGTTATGGTTCCCAGTGAACCACCTTCAGGTTGATTTGCAACCTGTTGAAGCATGCTCCATGGCCACACAGAGAGTGAGTGTATTGCATAGCCAACAGCATTCACCCAGAGGAAATATCGCATCACCTTTAGAAAGCACACAACGGAAGTGAATTAAGTGCAAGACTGCTGCATTCATCCAGAGCGTGCAAAGATCAGCTCTAAATTTGCCCTGCAAAGGCCTATACAAAAAAAAACCTGTTTGTCTGGTTAGACCCCATGGTCAAAACATCAAGCATGGAGTCCTCCTACTGCTTTCTGTATATATGTGTGCAACTGGAGTGAAATCCATTTTTATTCTAAAAGGATAATAAAACATTAACGTCATGTACTTTGTTTGTAGGAAGTCTCTGTGAAAGTAACATGCAGCAATGTGATTTATTTGCATCATTGTCTAGTCCCAGTTGGAATTGTACATTGAAACTCTTTTACTAGTTTAACAGCTTAAACAGTTAAAACAGCTTAGATATTCATACGTTTTACATTTAACATTAATAAAATGTTGTGTACAGCATTGGTGAAACCTCAGCACATATGCAGGGGGCACTGACTGCCAAATCTAAGGTGTAAAACAGGAGGTAACAAGCGGGGGTAAATGATAAGACTTTTAGAAGGAGCAGATATGTTTTTTTTTTATATACAGAGTGACTTAAAAGTAGGCATACAAGTTAAATTTACTCTAGTGCTAATGCTTATTTTTCTGGCGCCTGTCAGTCTAAGAAACATGGTTCTGACTTACAACCATCAAAAGTTGTTGAAGGCCTTTTTTTCTCCCAAACATTTCGTGTTGGCATCATTTAGGAATTCAGAGCTATGAAACGAACCATTTCTGTGCATTCCGTAAGCTCAATGAGAACAATAGCTCCAGCAATAACTCCTACCATGGAAGCCCACAGAGCTTCTGACTTGAAGATCCTTACTTTGTCTGCAATCCTCTCCTTCCATCTCTAAAAGTAGTGGGTGTACATATTTGCACAATCGCTATATTGTTGAAGTCGTACATTTGAGAGGACAGATCACGTTTATAACACACAAAGGAGTTCTACTGTACGTTTTTGGAGCGCACTACTGTAATATTTAAATATTGTAAAATATCTGAATAAAACTTAGGCAAAAAACTACGACAACCTGGAATAGTAGATATAAAACAATCCACCATTTTTAATTTGGTCAAGGCACCAATCAAACTAATTAGGTGGAGATAAAATAAGACAGATCATGTGGTTTAAAGTGTAGACGGGAGGAGTCTCTAATTGTATCGACAGAAAATGTGCGATACTTAATTGATTAACAACATAAGCCTAGAAGTGATAATAAGTAAATGCTGGCCAATTAGACACAATCCATCCAAGTGTTGGACTATCCCCTACCTTGTTACATAATTAGATTACATTATTAGACAAATGGGAGTTATTATTATAATAATGAATGTCGCATTATTTGTTTTTTAGACGTTGTTCTCAGTAATGTCTGCTTACAATGCTTATATCATAGCATATCACAATTGTCTAACGTTACCAAGCGCTTGATCTGAGAGGGAGACGAAGGCGATTACGTCATTTCAGATCGAGTTTGTCTTAAACGACGTTTTCACAATAGTCCGGATAAATTTATTTCGAATTACAACTGCTGACAGGCATGAAAAGAGCAAGCAATGAAATTCATTTGAATCTCACAGCAACGTTTAGACAGCCACAATCACTCAGTTAATTTAATGGGTGCCCCGGCCGTAGGCATCTCACAAACTCAAAGTCACATGCTGCGACTGACATCTGCACAAAACGACGCGGCCCCGCCCCCTTTTCTAATTTGGTAATTGTTGCGAACTGGCTATAATAACAAGTGAAGGAGAACTAAAATATACACTCCGATACTACTGCTTCTGGGAGCGGTTAGCTGAACGTAGTATGTTTGGGCCGCCTCAGATCGGCGAGTCCCTGCTTGACTCCAGAACAGATCCGGGTAGAGATAGCAGTTTTAACAAAGCCTCCGTTAAGACTCACGCCTACCTTCGTATCTCCGTTTTAACCCTTGCACAAAAAAAAAAAAAAGTCCAGAGCAGAACTGACCTCGTGTTATGTTATGTTCCTGTGTGCGTGTTTGTTCTGTTTTGCTTTGTTTCACCGTGATAACAAATACACTACCTTCAAGGTCAGGTACGTTTCTTGTTAGGGAACTCTGGCGTAACACTGACCTTAAGAAAACAACAACAACAAAAAAAAAAAAAAAAACCAGTAAATTTAAGTTAAGCAATATAAGACTTGGTCATTAAGGAGAATTATATTTACTAATTGTTTTGATAGTATCCTATGTATTTATTGTTCAGAGCATTGAAGACCTGTATAATGAGAAACAAGGCGCAAATTCTGAGACTAGGAATGTTTGCTTGAGTTAGGGTATTTAATTGTTTTTTTTTTTTTTTTGAGAAGCAGTCTAAATATAGGGCTTTGTGTCTCATGCACATATTACTCAGTATTAAGCAGCATTAGCTGAGAAATCCCAGATTCCCCCCACCCCCACCCCCCTCTTTTCAGAGGAATGCACCAATGCTTAGGTCATGAATGCATGTATATTAAAGGAGTTTCTAAGGAACGTGGAAACCATTCCGCTGTGTAACACAACACAATACAGGCTTCCAATTACTAATGTTGTGTGAAAAGATACCTTGGATAGGATTACCGGGTTCCATGGGTCGCTTGTGCATTGAGCTGTTTCTGAATTATTTATGTCTTAAGAGTAGCCACCCTGGCCCACATGCACACACATACATACAAAACATTCTTAAGTAATGCATTTTAAAAACCAAGAGATTGGGGTGCAGTGGGTTTATATGTTTGTTTTTTTAACCTTGAAGTACTTTACTCAGCCTGTACTGGAGCTATGTAACACAAAGGCATTCAGACTGACACAAGGACAAGAAGCTCTCTGCGTCACAACAAGCAGGCCTTCCTTTGATTAGAAGAGCTTCTGCAATAGGCAAATTACCCAGGCCTTGGATAGTTATCGTGGGCTATGTTGTGAATACAAATGGGAGAAACTGCTGCCTTGAAATGGCCCCACAGGCATGTATGCTACTCAACACCAAATAAGGACAACACCAAACTTGGTCCTGTTAACTTTCATGTAAAAAGGAAAGGAAACTGAGGCTGGATGAAAGCTTGGATGTAACACACAGAAGTTAAACTAAGCGCACATTTTATTTCCCCGGCATGCCCTCATATTTAAGTGTGTCGGAGTCGTTGCATTGTGAGAGTTAAATGATTTTCAGTTGATTGCCGTCTCATAGTTAGTGATTTTGTCTCTTCGGTACCATGTATCAGACTGACTCGCGATTATACTGCATGATACCGTCACTTCTAATTACAGGAAAGATTAATGCTTTCCATTCTAAGATCAAGAGGTGAAAAGTATGCGATTCAATTAGTAGTGTACACACAGTTTAAGTACGTTAGAAATCAAATCAATTTAATCAATCTTAATTTCTCCTGCTTTTCCGAGATTACATCAAGGTCTATTAGGTGTTAGTGCATGACGAGTTGTGAAATTTATTTAGAAAGTTCTACATTGCATGTGAGTTCAGAATAACACGCTTGCACTGATCATTTCATTTAAAACGTATATTTCTGCAAGCTGCATTTTGTACAGATGTACTAGAATTCACAGCATGCTGTTCCTGAAGACATTTTGTGAATTTGAAAAACTGTCAGAAATTTAGAAGTACAGAGTTTTACATTTGACATTTGATTTATTTTATTATTTTTTTATTTGAGTCAATTTTTTTTTGTTAATACTATATAAAAGCATGAAATGCTCTGTCAAAAATAATAAACCAGTTTCACAGAGAGTAACCATAGGGATGTGGATGCAGTTTGTTAATCAGGAAGTCATGACTCCCGTTTACTCCCAAATACTTTTCCTAGTAAACAGGGGACTTGTATTTACCTCAGCTTAAATGAAAAAAGAAGTAATCCTTAGCTTAAATGTGCAAACAATTTGTTCTTTCTTGGTATTTGATACCTAACAGTTAAGGTAGCCATTCTGTAGGGCAATGCTGTTATCTACAAATACAGCTTTTAGATCCCTTGCAGCATGTGAAATTTTTCACGTGTTACATCATTGGTCTGACAGAGTTCTGTAATTACAACTCCGATAAAACGGAATTCTGGGCATGGTCATCTCGAAACAATTAGTGCTCCCTCTGTGCTGAAAGCTGGATTCTAAATGAAAGCATTTAGAAATAACACTTGGTTTCCTTTTTTAACTCAAACAGATTTGTGAAAAGAATTCATTATTGATCCTTTATTTCTCTCTCTCTATGGAATGGATGTAAAAATAAACCCATTACCTTAATTGATTCTTGGAAAGGGATGATGGAAAAACGGATACGACATCACATGTCACATTTGACATTAGTTCTGGTCATTGCCATTTCAGGTCAGCGTCCCACACATTCAAGCACTGGCGAGCTGACTGTCATCACGGATGGGGTTCTTGCAACACGCAGATCGCATTAAGATGAAGGCAACACACAAAGTCACATTTGCTCAAGATTTCATCTTGAGATTGATGTTCTTTTAAGTCCTGCTATTTAGCTCAATGTCAGTTATTTGAACATCACCGTGCTGAACCAACACAAGCTAGTGAATATATGAACCATTTTGTTTTGTGCACACTTTGCTCTTGTCTTGAATCTCATTTGTTTGCCATTAGGAATGCCCATCATCATTGTGTCTAATTTTAAAAACTATATTTTTACCGTAGAAGATTGTGGGCACACTGGTTACAACACAGCCTTTTAATCTACCTGTAGAATCTTTCCTCTACCATTGATCTTATGTGTCCATAAATTCCAGAGGCTGTGATGTGGTTTTAAGGCTGTTTCCATGAACTCTGCCTTCACATATTTGAGTGAACACCTTTATTATCTTATCAAGGGAACTCTGATGCAGTGATTGCTTTAATAAGTACCGAAACTTCCATGAGGTGTCTCATTGGAATTCAAGGACATTCTTTGCTGCTGAGGTCTGGCACCATGAAGGAATGGATTAAAAACGTATATAAAAAAGACAGCCTATGATTTTCTTTGCATCTAACCTCATGCCCCTGTTGGATGTATGCTGAATCCATCATTAGGTTTTCTCTGCTGAAAACCTAATGATGGTTGATCTCATAATCATTTTTTTGTTAGATCATAATTTGCAAATTATTTTTTTGTTGTCGCTGTTGAATCAAATTAAATTAAATCTTGACATACTATTACCCAAGTAGTTCCCTAAGGCCTTATTGTCAAATTATCCAAGAACTGCTGTATATAAAATGTTGGTGTCTGAGACATCACAAATAACATGCCAGTACAATGTTTCACAGGACATGGGGAAGCAACTTCAGCTGACCAGGAGTCTTTTCCTACATGTCGAAGTGATCTGATAATTTGACACAGTTAACTGTAATAACAGCCATAATTTGGCTACACAAGTTATTTGCTGATCATTGCTCTCACTTTGCATGGTGTTACCAGATACCTCCTCACTTTGCATGGTGTTACCAGATACCTCTGTACTCTGAAGTTCTGAATTATCTGAGCTTATGTAATAAGGCATAACCAGGTTCAGCATTTCATTCCAATCTGATGAGGCAATGAAATTCAATGCAGGTGCAACAGTCAATCATCAATATTCCAAGGCGGAAGCAAGTGAGCCCTCTTTTATTTACGTACATACATACATAAATACATTTGTATACATACATGCAGAAATATTCCAACCAGTATAGCTTATGAGGGATGTGTTTCGAGGCTTGGAGGTAGTCATTCCATCAATCCATCCATCAAAGTATAATGCTTTTTCGGTTGCCTTCCCAGGTGTTCTATTAACATTGCATTGCAATTAAAATATTTTGACACATGAAATGTGCTGAGTTTTTATGTAAGCTGTGTAATCTTTCTGTAAACCTGTTTGGTTTACCATTAAAACAATTTCCCTTAAGGCTGTAAGTGTACCCAACAAAAAATGTTGTTGATTGTTTATAAGTTATACGACGGTGCAGAATGCAGTTGGAGTTAATTTTTAAAGAATCTGAGTGTTTATTGACCTAAAAGACATGGAGAGTGTGTAGTAATTGCGGCTTACTCAATTTAGGCTCCCTGACTCCGGAATAGTCTGCGTCTGGGAGCGCCCGGTCTGGAGAATTTGCATTTCAGTAGCTTTCCCCTGACATTTGCATGACACAGAATAAGAATAGACAACTTTAAAAGCATGATATAACGGGGTAAAAAGAGTAAAGTACAACTGATCGTACTGAGATTCAAGTATTCCTTGTAGTCACACCGCTGACATTTTCTGACTGATTTGATTTGGATCAATCGAAAAACGTCCACTTTAAAAGTACCTCAGAGATCTGCTGTCACTAATGTAAATAAAGCTCGTTGCAGAGTGTGCCTGGTATAGTCCCTTAACAGAGCCAACCTGTCAAAAGCTCATTTTTGGTTTTAGCAGTGAAAAAGAACAATGTTATTTTACGGTAAAAAGCTTCCATTTCTGACTAGAGGCAACTTCTTTTAGGGTTTATTTGGCCTGTAGTGGAATCCCTGTTGTGTGACTTCTGCCAAGTTTTGGATTATTCCCACGGGCATACGTTACACCCTTCCATAACTGTGCTGTCATACCAGTTCAATAGCACAGTGTCCCTGACGACTGTTCAAATAACTTGACCCATCTCACCTCACACTGGAACACCTCCTCATGTACAGTTATCTTGGGAACAAATTTACATTGCAAATAGTTTTTGGATCAATCCTCTCAAACAGTCGCATTTGTCTCAGTTCCTGGGGGAAAAAAAAAAGTTAAATTCAAAGTCCTTGTTGCAACATTTTTTGGAATAAAGGAATGTCCCATCCTTTCCGGTTGACTCATGACCCTTAAAATCGCTCTCTATGCTGTTAGGTTACAGGTATTTAAATAAATGAGCTTCACCGATTTTAATCATGCAGACGGGGATTCTTTTACTTGAAAAATAGTTTTCGGAGGATGGGAAAATGCTGAAGGAGACTTAATTAATGTTGCCTTTTTTGTTTGTTTGCATATTTCTGGTCAAATTGTATAACATTATAGTCACATTTAAGGAATGTGTCTGATATTGACCAGACCCTTTCTTTCATATTTTACAATCATTCCATGTTTGTGTTTTAGGCAAAATCTTGCAGGTTTGACATGGTCACACGGAAACGGCACTTTAAGGGTTAACCTTAAAGAAGGGCATACTGCCGTGTTTCTTGGGGGGAGTTTTGTGAGTGTTGATGGTATATACATACATTTACACATTCATTTGGTCACCTGGAGAGGCCAGAGGCCAGAATCAACAAACCTGTCTGATAAGGCTGAGAAGGGAAAATGAGAAAAGGCTTGGTCATCCGTAACAACGACCCATCCTGAGCCAGTGTTTCAGTCAGTCTGTTCTCTAGCCCTCAGAGCTATGGTTGACCTCTTCCGACCGCCAGTGCAGGGTGTAGGCCCCTCCAACCAAATTGATAGGCTGAAGACAAAAACAGCTCTGGTAACCAAACTAGCTTGACCTCTGAGGCCTACTCCATAAAACCGCTTGGACATTTTGTAATGAGCACTTTTCGACCTATTCAATTTTCTGAGAGAATCTCTGTGCCGCAGATAATTACTCTTATGAGAGCGCCAGTGATTTGATTAAATTTTCTACGGGGAACAGGATTAGCAACCTCCTGCCACCAGGGTTTTAGCCCTAGTAAACCATCTTGTATTTTAGTCTTTTTCTTCTGTTCATAATTTTTGACGGAGTTTCTAATACCTAATTAAATTAGCTTTGTCCTCTTTAATAATGTATAAAGGGTTTACTCGTCGTCCTAAAGACTAAATACTCAACAAAGTGAAGGTGTGTTACTTTGATAAAGCAGCCATGTTTAATTTTTTTAAGTTATAATCATTTTTGGTGTAACATAAATGGTCTATCGTGCCTTGTACAGAAGTGTAATAAAATGACCATCTATGGTGATAACGACACTTGACTGCATGTATGAATTTCGTCAGGGAAGAATTCACGCACACAGACGACAATTTGTTCAGGACACAAAATCGAACCTCTTGCCCTAAACAGAGAAAGGAGAGCGATGTTGATTGCACGTGCTGAAATTTCACACAGAGCTACGCGGGCAATTGGGTCAAGCAGATTTACGTGCACGGTGTTGCATCATTCAAAACGCTTGTCTGAAAGACAGGGCTGAGTCACCTGAGACTGGGATGATTCATCCGGCGTAGATCCTCGTGCTTCACAAAGCGTAGATCAGGGGAAAGGAAAGCTTCAGCTCCAAGAGACACATCAGGATCAGACCAGTGTACAGTGTATCTCTGTTGGTCTTGCAGAGACTGGGAGGGAAGCTGAGATGGGAGAGGAGGAGGTCAGGAGCGCAGAGGAGGAGTGCGTCCTGTTCCCGGAGTGATCAGTAATCTCTCCGGATATTACAGGCCTCTTTTCAACATTAGTAGCCTGCGGATGGTCATTCGGGCCCATAGGTTCAGGCAAGCCCCCTTCCAAGCGCTAAAACGAGGCCCACTGAGCGGCTGGATGCATAGGTGAAGGGAGGGAGGTAATGAGTTTAAACCTTGAGCTGGATGCCATTGGGATATCATGTAGTATATTCTGCAGACTAGTGAAGACGCCGAAGATCTTATTATATCATATCATATGTAGTTAGATGACTGTACAAAATGACTGTACTGCCTCTGTATTTCACTGTGTACTGCACTGTAATCTGTAAGTAGGATCCTGTACAAAGATTCAAATTTCATTCAAACTTGATGAAATCATACTTAGGAAGTGAGTGTGCTCCAAAAACCCTTCAAGTGTAAATTATCTCTTTTTTTTTTTGGTGCTCTGTGTTCTGAATGAGAGGTTTCAAATGGCACCAAGGAAACAAGTGATCAGTAATCTCTCCGGATATTACAGGCCTCTTACATCTTGAACCAAACACTTGAGAGGACCTCTAAAAAATGTTTTCTTTTCCCTGTGTATTTTTTTGTAGACTGGTTGGCCTTTGTATCAGCCTGAGCCGTAAGTAACAGTAGAAAAAGATTGCAGTCCCGATAGTGCCACATCAGATGAGTGAATCCCAATATCTGGCACCCCGTGCACTGCAGCGGGCTGCGGCCAGAAAGTCAGACAACTGCCTCTTTGTGGGCCACATGTTCTCAGATCATCACAGGAGTGCTGAAATTGACAACTGGGTTTCTATTGAGAACCCTTCTGAGGGAAAAAGAGAATTTATTGTTTTGTTTTGACTGATGAGGAACTGGTTTAAAAAATAAAATAAAAACTCCCATCAATCAAAATTATTGACCTGTAATTATGGTAAAAATAACTGTACAGATTGACATTGTACTACTGCACAGCAAATGCATGAAGTAACTTAAATAGTTGACTAGTGATTTTAAACACATATTTTGTATATGAAATGTACAATAATCTGATCATATAGAGTTTGTTCACTGAAATAGTTTCCCTGTTAAACTGATAAACCTCAAAAATGTGAGAAATGTAGATATCCAGCTGAATAAAATCCTGCTTTTTGCAGGGCCCCATGATCAGAAGATATGGACTGTGCGGGAAAAGACGGAAATGGAGAGTAGCTTTGCGTACCCCCATGAGACGGCATCGCCGCCAAATCTCAAGGTTTCTCCAGACAGGAAAATGTTTTATGAGCAGGTGCTGACATTTTCTTGACAAAAGAGAAAGCCTTCTCTCCATGCATGGGCTTAGAGGAAGACACTTGCACTGCATGCGGAAAAAAAATACTGTCGAGTAAACATGGAGTAACTGTGGGCATCCCAAGGTGTTAACGTTTGATATTGAAATATGACAGAAGAACCAGAGCCTGATTGATCGTTGTTTATGTGTTTATGTCTTGGATCTGAACTCATTTATGGCTTTTCCGTACCTTTTCCATACTTTTATGACTACATTACTTTGGGAAGAGCTACTTTTCTCAAAATGTACTTTAAAACAAACTTTAAAAAAAGGTTTTTATTTATTTTTATGCGGACAAAGTTTAATTAGTGTAAATAAAATTATTCTGAAAAACTAGACGTATGTTAAATCTTATACCCACGTCTTCTGCTTTTCAACAGAAAACACGTCTTCACAATTATTCTATATTGAGATATTTCTGAAAAAGTTGACCAAGCAAATGCATATTTATTAAAATTCAGTTAAAGCATATAGTTCATATAGACATTCATCTTGCACTTGACACAACCGGTCCAAACACGGCAATGGAAAAAAAAAAAGTGCGATGCCGTTTGTTCCACCACAAATTCTCCATCTATTCTTCTTCTCCTTCATTTCACGTTTTTGCATTGAAAAGAAGTATGCTGACACAAAAACAAGTTACGGAGCAAGATTGGTGAAAGCGCTGGATTTTTGTACAGTGTTGATTCCCACCACTGAGAAAAGGTTTTGGGCCTAGAACCAGAGATCAAAAAGATTTTTTTCTCAGACTGTTGAAGATATCTGGTTAGAACGTCACCACTTTTAATCCAGTGGATTGATCGGTCCAACTGAAGTGAGGCCTTTATCCCAGCTGACAAGATCAAATGGTGCAGACCGGCAGAATACAGAGAGGTGGATCGACGGGCATCAAGGTGTTTCGGCTTCAAACACAGACTAGGGGGTGTGTTTGGTTGTTTAAATTGAAGTCACGCCACCATAGTTTCCATCTAAGAATAAATGTCACATAATGCTATCTGGGCCAGTCTCCATTTATTTATTCTATTTTATTTTTAGTTGGCTGAAAGGATTTCAGACAAAATACATGTTTGCCTGAGTGCATATCAAACATTAATGTCTATGGAATTGGCTAAAAGAATAACAGACTCTATAAATGTGTTTATATTGTGACATATCATAGTAGCACAGTAACCACTAGAGCTGAACATAACTCAATATGTCACACAGGGCCGCTCATGCTTTTACCCAAGGCATGGTAATGCAGAGGTTTCACGGGAAAGCATTAATAAAATGTTTAATACCCACGGCCCTGTCGAGAACTGATATATGATACTTCACCAGCTTTACTTTTCCACGGAGTATTTTCAGGAAAACAAATGTATGACAAAAAACGGTTTAAAGTGAATTGCACTGGAGGACGTCTGCAAGCAGCTGCAAAGGGCTGTTTATCTCTTGGGAAGGTGGTAATGTTTGATGATAAGTGGTAGAAGAGTACTGTAAGTACAATAATTATTCAGCGGTAGATGGTAACTGTCAATTTGACCTGGAAAACAAGTGTGTTATCGCCTATATCCCTGGCTGGCCCCACCATGTCAACTGTGGCCAGAAACCCAAGTCTCTGTCTGAGGGATCGCTGTCTTTCAGATGGGGGGTGACTGGGGTCTAAAGCACTAAGGCCTTGGTGACTTCTGCTGACTGACTGTTACGAATATTCCACGTCAATGGAATTTCTGTGTAATGTCACGTGCGGAGCTAAAAAAAAATGTTACAAATTATCTAGAGAAACCGGAAATTTCTCACAATTCCCATGACTGGAAACAAAGTCTGCAAAAAATAAACCGTGCAAAATACAACTGTTCTGTGAAGTCAAATTGTTGAAAAAAAAAGAAGTAAACCCTGTACTGTAGTGTATACATATGCGGGGCATCCTGAAATACAAAATACCAATGGGGAAGGCTCTAACAACATAACTTCTTTTCTTTTTTTTTTACAATGGAAACATATTTCCGTGATAAAAAAACAAAAACAAAACCTTTGCTTGAACTGAAGCTTCCTAAGATGACAGTGTATTTAGAACAATTTAAAAAATATTTTAAAATGTAGTTCCTGTGATTACTGGTCAGGTTTTCTTGTTTCTTGTGAAACAACTTTGGCTGGAAATGTGTGTTTGCCACGCTGTGTTGGGTTTTTAATGGGAAAAATATCACACGGGAAAGGGGATTAAGCACATTGTCTGTCCGTTTTGCAGCAGAACTGGATGCATAAACAAAAAAACAAACAATTCAAAGTTAATATCTGAGGTTCATAACCAGCGCATAATGTCCGAGAATTTTTTTTTTCCCAGGAGACGTTTGAGCTTGAAAGAAGTCCCACAATATGATTCAGATTAGAAGTACAATTTTGTTTATTTTTGTTATAAAAATATCTCTTTAGAAGGGCAATTTAGTAATGCATCACATCAAACTTGGGGAAAGTTTTGTTCCAAGCGTGGGTGTTTGTATACTTAAGGCTTCATGATTGCCACTCTGTTTCTGCAAGCAAGGATTAATGAAATGCACTAAATTATGTTTGAATGAATCTAAAGGGATAACTTCCTCCGCAGTCTTGACGCTTGGTCTTTTTTGGGTAAACTGGTCACTGTGATGAAGGTCGACCCCCCTATACTTCTGAATCACACTGGGAAAGAACGTATCTCAAGTTTAGTATTTTTGAATGATGTGACTACAACGTGGAGCGTGTCCAACAAAAAACCTATGTTACACATGAGAAGCATAAAACGGTGAAAAAAAAGCATTTTCCAAGCATTTGCTGGAGACTGTATTTTCCAGTTGTACAATAACCATAATTAAATTGATGAATGGGAAAACATATATAGTACTACTGTGCAATGGAATAGTCTCAGGTTTTTGCTCATGGGTTTAGAAATAAAATAACTACCATATATAAAGTCAGTCATGACATAAGGAATTTTTCTACTGGAAATACAATTTTTCTTAAAGGGACATGCACTGTTATTATGCCAAGATTTTACCCCATAATAACATTTCAAGGAATGAGAAACGGGCAGCTGTTTTGAATGGGAGTTCCATATGTACAGACTAAGTGTAAAACCTATTTTGGGTAACTTTGACAGTTAACATTTACATAGCGTTTTGCATCTAATG
Organism: Hiodon alosoides; assembly: GCA_025775065.1. NCBI lineage: Eukaryota > Metazoa > Chordata > Actinopteri > Hiodontiformes > Hiodontidae > Hiodon > Hiodon alosoides. The sequence continues at coordinate 32,429 of JAOYSI010005456.1, forward strand.
CTTATTTATCTGGTTTATCATTCATATTACTGAGGGGTCCAATATGCAGCAATTGAAAATGCTAGCTTGAGGAAACAAAAACAAAAAAAATCTGAGCCTTCACATCAGAAAGGCCTCACTCAAGCTATTTCGCCCCCAAAACCCACATCTTGTGGGGCCTACGTTCCCAAATTTGACACTTTTCCTTGTCACCGATTCCACACAGTATCAGGCGTTGGTTTACAAACCTATGGCCTTGACCCAGCAGAGTGTTTAATTTATTACAGGATCTTGTGGAGTTCTTTTTATTTTTAATTACAGGCCACTGAAACTATTTGCCCTGGGGAAATAATTAGGTCCCATTGGATGAATAAATCATTGTGCTTTTCTTGTGATCTCTGTGATGCGAGTTCTGCCACTCCTTCCCATGCTATCCTGGCTTGGCTTGGAACACCAATGCCAGTCAATACTGGAGTCCCCTTACCCGGAGCTGTAGGTTGCTGCCAATCTGCAGCAAACTTGAAGAAGATTAAAACCGCTAACGGCTAAAAAGATTTAGCGTGGGGAAGCATGTGTGTTGGCTCAGAATTTTTATTTGATTAAATATAGAAACGAAACACAGCTGCTGTATTTGTGTGTGCATTCAATGACGATCAGGACCATGAAATGAATGAATAGTGACGCGCACAATCCCATTCTAGGAAGTGTTTTTATAGGTTTTAATATTTTACATTAAAAACAAATTTCTAATTTTCTTTGACCACAGCGATAAGATACAGTCATGTCCAAATTTAAGGTTAAGTCTTGAATGAATGAATCCATCCACTGCAATCACAAAATGTTTACTCAATTTTACGATGTTGGCAAATTCAGACACATGCTGCCAGGGCAAATTTGTCTTCTTGGGAAGCATTTTGGAAAAAAAGGTAATAGCTGTCTGCATTCAGATTCAGACAAAAATGAATGAAGTGAACAGACGGGTCACCATTGTCTGGAAACTCTGGAAGGTTCAGCCGAGTTCTGCTGGCACTGGACTGGACTGGACCGTGCTGTTCCATATGGGCCTTATGTGTCTTCAGACTGGAAATTCAATTACCTCCCCAGTGTCTCAATAGGCCAGATGAATTAATATGACAATAAAACATAGTGGGATCTTTCTTAACCTCTCCTTCTCTTTGAAAGAAAAATACATCCTGTTTCCAATGATTACATATTCTCATTCATAGATGCGTAATAAACTGTAATTAATTAATTATAAAAGACAAACCAGCTTAAAGAGCAACATTTTAATCAGTTATTTTGAAAAGCTTCGGAGAAACTTCATTAGCTTACAAAGCCATTATTCTATTGGCTTGGGCTGAAGTATTAAGCCAATCATGTTAGGATAATGCTTACTATGAAGGAGTTTCACATCCACACAGTGCATACCCCACAGGCATTAATCAGAGTGCAGCTCAATATTTCAAACGGGTTTCCAATCAACCCATTGATTGTAGAACTATTGTCACATTGAATAATGTATTTGGCATTAAAACATTTATTTATTTTTTATTACACACAGGTAGTGGCAGGAATTTATCTTTGGTTTTGCACAATGTAAGAACAACACTAAGAACTCATGATATACAGATATAAAATGAAAATTATGGTCTAAAGTCAATCTCTATAGGTTAAACTTAGAGATTGTAAAGCCCATCAAAATACCCCAACAGAAGTTGTGAAAAAAGTATTCTTGGGGAAAAAGAATACTGATTCTGATTTTGGATTTATAAAACAAAATTTTACGATATCCAGATTTAAATGAAATAAAAAAGCTTGACTTAATACCATATTTATTGTTATTATCATCAACATGCCAAGTTAAGCATGCTCATGTGGTTAATAAGATTTTTCTTCTTGGGGTTTATTTGTTGGATTTATTGTATCTTTTATGTATACACCTACTTGGAATGTGCAGTGTCCAGATGTGAGCTTGAAGGGCTGATATTTGAGGGGGATAGCGGGACTTTTATTTATTTTAATGCTTTTTTCATATACACCAAGTATTTATCAAGCTAATGAAATTACCCTTACGTTCTATGGGACAAGAAACATTGCTTCACACAAGAAAAGCCATTCCATATAAATGAGGGCACTTAAAATAACATTTCTTTTGGAAGACTGTTTAAAATGATAATCATTTCTAAAAATGTATTCGCCATTTCAAAGTAAACACTTCAGAGTAAAACCAGGAACTGCCAAATCTAAAGTTAGTAGTTTTTGTACTACAATAACCTTGTTATTACTTTTTGTAAATGCAGATGCATTTAAGTTCAAAGTAGTTTTTTTTTTTTTTTAAGTCAAGTGGTTTTACCAAAGGCATAGAAACGTCAAATAGCTGATTCAAACAAGCCTTGTGCAAACTCATCAGCAAGGATTACTTCCAAGAGCCTCCTTCCCCCCCCAAGGGTGGCTCATTTTATATTAAATGTGCAGATATGCAAGAAGTAATCGCACTGCAATGACCAAATTAATCACATTTAAACTCCAATTCCTTAATGGACTCATTAAAAAGCACAGGAGAAAATATATCAGTGCATTCCTTCTAACTATTCCCATGTGGATTAACAAGACTTTTTTTTAACCTTTGCATAGTTATAATTTGCAAGTATTGTGTGACTTGTAAAACTTGTTCTCTCAACAGACCACGGGCATATGTACTTAGTTCAAACAAAATACAAAATGTTTTAATGCAAATCAAAACCACCAAATGCCACATAATGTACAATTTATTGTTACAAAATGAATAATCTTTTCTTTTGCAATAATTGAAGGACACCAATTACAAAAGACAGCTTATACATTAATAGTCACATGATTTAAAGTTTAAATTCAACTACATCTACAGCAATACTAACTTGCTTGGTATTTGGTATGCCAACTGATTGAAATTCAGAGGGACCAAACTGCCAGTTGGACAGAGAACAATGAACCATGGCAAGATCTTTATAAAGGGGAGTGAACCAATAAATTATATTAATGTTTTATCTTTGATTTAATACCAATAAATTATTCAAGTACTTTAAATTTCAATATTATTAAAAAATATACAAGTATGAGCATTTATTTATTCATGTGAACATCAGTATAATCCAGGAACCTTCAAGACTAGTTAAAAAAAGAAGAAAAAAAAAGATTTGTCAGAAACTGAATACATTTTACAACAGAGTAAACTCAATAAAATTTACTTTTTAGCATTCATATACAGAATTGCACTTCAGGACCAATGCAACATAGTTTTGAACTACATGTAGCCCAGTTAAGACGTTGTACAGCGACTTCATAGATTGTTAATGTCAGTGTCCTTTATTAGTCAAATAACTGTTACTCTGGGCCAGAGATCATTTAAGAGCTGGCTAGAAGAACACCCTGCCTTTTTAACCAACTGACGGAGGAATAAGACACTGAGGTAGCACTAATCATCACCTCATTTGGGTTCAGATGTGGCAGACAGAAATAGCCATTGCAATCCACAACTCATCACATACCTCACAACCAGCTTGATTTTTATTTCTGAGGATAAATGGGTACCGCAAATGTAATTTAGGATCATTTGTAATTTAGGTCATTTTGATACTTGCATTGAGACTGGGAATGGGACCACAGTTGAAGTCCCCTGTCATTGTTCTGGAACCTCTGACCTTCCACATACAACAAGCAGCAGCAAGAGACAACATACAGTACAAAAATCTTAATATACAAAGTTGACACGCGCAGGTCTCTTTCCATAGAGCGCTAAGGTCATCCAAAGCAGTAGTACTCATCGATGTCCGCTCGGAGCTCTGTCTGGAGATCAGGCATGTCGAGTGCACCCTCACAGCCGGGGCTGTCGGAGAAACGGTCCAGGTCTGAGGGGGAGGTGTGGCCGGACAGGTCCTCGGCGAGGGTGTCCAGGTAGCTGCCAACAGAGATGCCGTCCAGGCCGTCGCTCCTGTCCTGCAGGCTGTTGCAGCTGCTCCTCAGCGAGGTGCCGGGGCTCTCCGATAGGCTGTCCAGGCTGCCTGTCAGGCTGCCGTCCCGGCTAGCCAGGGCGCCCCTCTCCTCCATCACCCACTTGATGGACTCGATGCCGTCATTGATGGTCAGAAGCTGCTGCATCAGTTTGATGTCGATGGCACGGAGATGTGCCTGCAGATCACAAAGAGGAACCGAGCGGTGTGAAAATGAGGATACGGGGACCTTGCCATACATTTTGACACAAGGGTTGCTTACAATAAAATACAGCTACAATAAAATATTAATTTAAAGTAGTGTGTATTCAGGAAAACTACACCACAATGTGATGATAGAATAATGGATTGGACAGCAAAAATGAAGCCACGGGCTATGTCTAAATACAATAAATACAATAATCTGTCTTTGAATTACAGACCTGGATCTGTTTGCATTGGGATTCAACACCTGATCCTGAAGCCCTTGTAGGAAGATTAATTCAAGAATATACTAGACCAATTAGGCTTAAAGGCTGGTTAGATAAATGCTTTAGAAATGTATCATGCCAGAATGTGAATTGTAAATGGGCCCAACTTTAGTGTTATAAACTGGAAGTATAGACTAAAACCTATTAGTTCATTTGTGGTGTAACCTTAACTTAGGAAGGCAGATAAAAAATTAGATTCAACAAAAAATTCAACAAGGAGAATATTCACACAGGGTCTCACCCGTGAGGCTATTCACAGCCGGGCTGCTATGATGTCAAATAAAAAATAAATTAAAAAAAGGTTTGTGCCTTTATCCTAACATAGTGACAATTTTAAAAAGGTATAGATGTTTACATACAACAATGCTACGTAACCTCAAATTTATGGCAAAACTGACGTTGAGAGTCAGCAGCGTAACCAACACAACCTCTGACATGGCTGAGAATATTCGTCTAAATATTCCACAAGCCACAGCAGGTAGGCATGTGACCTGTCCTTTACCAATTGGAATTACGAATCAATGAGTTGCGCAATCACAACTAACAAGGCAAGGGGGGGGGGTAACTAGATAAACATGTTACTGCAAGATCTAATTCTGTTTCATAACTGTGCAATAAAGAAAGACAGGCAAGGGCAAATGGAACCTCTAAACATGTCCCCTGATTAGCAGCGAAGAAGGAACTGTGCTAGGTCAGGGGGAGATCACAACCTCCTTTGAGTCTCGATGGGATCCCCCACCCATTGACTACACATTTAACAACCCTTTGTGTGCAAACGTCTGAGTCATTCAACGTGGTATCTTAATCACATATGCCGTTTACCCCCCAGAAAACAAAAGTAAGCTGAGTTAGTGAGAAGACCGCGACAAACACACGCTATTCGGTCAGCAATGATTATTGCATGCGTTTTCATTTAATATTTCAGTCATTTACGGTAAACCCCTACATAAGCACTGCTAACTCTCTATCACAGAGCATGAGAAAACATTAAATACAGTAGTTCTGAGAGCTGAAAAAAGAGTATTTATGGAAGAAGGAGTTGTTGTATTTGTTCCATCTACAACAACATGGAAAGACAAAACAGTAACATCCAGGCCAGGGCCAGGGTTCAGCATTGTGTTACTAGAAAAAAACAAAAAAACAAGTTGTTTTCAGTTACCCTGGTGTCAGCAAAACCCTCTTTAAAATAAATTCTTGCTTTAATTAAAGAAGAAGGAATTTTGCAGCATTTGACATACTGATAATTTTATATAGGAACTGTGAGAGAAATCAACACCCCAGCACCTTTAAGCATAGCCCCTGCAAAACTGTTAGGTCATTTTTTGACAACCTCTAGTTGCTTAGGAACAGCAGATATCTCCACTCCTGTAATGATCAGCTGTGACCGCACACTCCATGCCATGCAAACTTTGATGTGTTTGCCATCTGGAAAAGACTTCCAGGTTTCCACCCAGCGCATTAAAGGGAGAACAAGCTGCACACATCAGCTTTACCTCAACTACACTAAGAATCAGAGGGAGTTCTGGAAAGTTGGACCAAATAAGTGCTAACTGGAGCTCTATGACAGGATAAGAACGATTTCATGTGAAATCTCATTTATTCTAATTCTCACAAATAAATAAAAAAGATAGAGAGGCTTATTTTCAACCTTATTTCCTCTTTTGTGTTAACTGGAGTTGAGAGTGACTTTTGGGGTTGAGTTCAGTTAAGTGTTATACATTTGCAACATTCTCAGACAGCTATACACATTTGAATAACACTTGGTTACACAGAGACAGCTGTGGAGTAGTAGTTGCATTGTTTCTAGAGGCGGGTGACAGTCTTGTGGGCAAACTCTTACGTAATGTTCGACAATGTAAATTACAGATGAACCAACTAGTTAAATTGAATACAAAACCAGTCGCTGGATAAATATCTTCAAACTAAATTTCTTTCTCAACTTATCTTCTGTTAAACGTTTCATTTAGGCACCAACAATGGACTTGAGAAAACTGTCACGAGGCTGAATGTCAGTAAACTTTTTATATGCATTTAAGGACAAACGTCAATCATTACAGCGATTTAGGTATCAGCACAGGTCCAGCTCGGTCAGCTAGCAATTTAAACACCAGGTGACATCAAGAGTATGTTTCTGTTCAAAGTGCAAAGGCTGTCTGATTCAGTTTTTTAATGTCCTACTGCAGCGGTTATACTTCACGCTGCGTCCAAATGGCGTATACTGCAGCAGTTTATCAAGAACTAGAAATCAAAAATTAAAGGCGTCGACGTTTGACTATTAACACTTACCATTTCTTGCTTCAAAAAGAGTATTTTGCTTTCCAAACGCTTTAAATCATTTGACTCAACAGAATCAGAAACTGCCATTTGAGCCGGATTCCTTTCGTCTTTTGTCTTGCCGAGGTCGCCTTCCGTCAGTGACTGGATGAGAATTTTTGGAACTTTACGACCCAACTTTGTCTCGATATCCTTAAAATCCGCACAGGCATTGTCCTCTTCCATTGTAAAATCAGCTATCGTGGTTTAATGTGAACACAATTCCAATATTTGACAAGTGCATCAGCAGCTACATGTCATACATGTAATTATCAAAATACGTAGTCCCAACCGCGTTTTCCTTTTACTTATTTATCTGTTTCTTTATTTATGTATTTAAAAGAATATACTGTAATTATTGCTACACCCAACGTTGGCATGAACATAACTATAAACAAGTAGCTAAAGTTAACTAGCGATTAAAATAAAATAAAAAAGAAAAACTAAGACTTCGTTATTGGTATTATAACTAAACATATCATTTGAGAACTGACCTGGGTAAAACGCTAACAAAATTTAAATGGTCAGTATTCCAACTGAAGTCACCGGATGCAGGATGACAATAGGGGAGACGACACTTTAAATACCTTCTATTGGGGTTTCGGCTTTGGCGTGTCGCCGCTGTGCCCAGTGCAAGCCAAAGGTTAATCTGAAATTATAACGTGCTACTTGCAGCATACGTCCTAGTCGAAACTTTACAGCCCTTAGACAGGTGGACGACGACAGCCCCGCCCATTTACCGTAATATAACGATGACTGATCGCCAGAAAACATTCCGTTTCCTTAACATAACGAACGATGCGGAATTATTTAAACGGAACGACTTTTGCTCCATCGAGCCTGATGATGATAATAATAAGAACTCTATTTTATTATATTGCAATTTTCATACTATTTACTTTCTTTTTAAGAAAAGGTGTTTCTCTCTGTTGATGTTGATGCATGTTATGATGAGATACTTTATTCAACAGCTAAGTAAGAAAACTTATACTTCAGTTTGCAGGAAGAAAAAGCTAAGTTATATAGACTACACCAGGCCAACATGGAAGACCAAATAAATTATACAAAATCATATAGTAATAAATAATATATCATGAATGAGCAACACCTCAACTTCAATACAACGGCCCTATCTTGATATTGCTTGTTAGTAGAGGTAAGGGCAGTCTCAGTTCTGTTGGTTTTATTGCGTTGCTTGTATGTACAGGAAATAATGGAACGAGAACTACCTGTTTTTGTTAATTCCTTATGCAATTATTAATATATATATATATCTTACAAAAGTCTGTAATTTTCAATGTATGGCCTTTATCCTTACGCCCCCTGGTGGTCAATGGGGACAAGTTAATGTATTAATTTAAATACTTTTTTTTAAGTTTCAAGAGAAATCTACATAGTAAAATACTCTATTGCAAACTATTCCTTATTAATTTTCTGCTGGAGCTACTCACATCAAATATGTGTTCATGAGACTCATTTTAAATTAAATTAACAATGGTCATAGCAATATTCCAGCATTCTCCGTTTAAGAGAAGTCAAAGACATATCAGAACCTCTGAACATTACACAGGGAACACGCTACTGTAAGTCAAATCAAATTATGGGAAATAAGTTATCAAGGAAGATTGTGTCTCGTTTGATTAATATATTTTCCCTCATGGCTGCCTCTGGAGTGATGTAAATGTGCATTATCTATACTATAAATACAAAATGTAGAGTATACATTGTTGGTATTCCAAGATGGCTAATTGACCTTCACTTTCATTGTAAAATGTGCAAAAAATTTAATTTGGGCTTAAATTAAACTGATGCACACCATTAAACTACATGATCGCCGTGGAAGTAATGGTATAAAATATGAAACTTGCCTTGACATTTTTTTGTTTACACAGTGCACCTCTTTAAACATCTTCCTGCCGAGATTCTACATACTTGGCAAACTTTATTTTCTAAAACTACTATAGGGCTATATCTATATCATTGCAGAGTAACACTTGTCAAGCTTTTTACAAGTGTAACATTAGATACACAAAAAAATACACAAACCAATTTCTTCAGATTTAAACTTATTTAATTTTTTGAATTGTCCCGTTATTTAAATAAAGCTTGCAGTATATGTACACAGGAACCTTTGCAGATTTGCAGAAATTAATGTTCATGTCATCCAAAGATACTAATGTTACATGTTTACTGCGACTGTGTGTTGAGATCTAAGTTTCAGTTACAGTGCTGGATTCTTCATTTTGAGTTAGTCACAAATGATAAAATGCTTTTTTTTTTTTTTTTAATCTGGGACAGAAAAAAATCCTTTCTGTTTTTAAAAATGCAAAAACAACTGCATCAGTAAAAAAATTTGACCTTAAAAGTTACACAACAGACTGGGTTTTGTCCTGGTGCCTGACATGATCATCCGAATAACGTTGGTATTGTTCCCCTAACAAGGGCTGGTGGCCTTCTACTTTGCTATATGACCTCTTACGCACAGCACAAGTGGTTGCAGCGAAGATGATGGCGACGACAATGAGGGCGGACACTATGGCGATGGTTATAATCTCAGTCAGGGTGTAGGGACGAGCTGCAGAAAACACAGACGGAGTAAACGTTACATAGCAACAAACTGGAGTTCTGCCTTGCTCTTGACAATGAGAATTAATTCTTTATAAACGACAGATCTGCTTTTACATGCAATTCCTGTTTCACTGAAAATGAAATAACTTAGAGAAATATTCAAAACGTATGAAGCGGTGCATCTTCAGTTATTCATTAGTGATTAATATCAACACTCCAACAACTTTGTGAAGGTGCCAGCAATGCTTACCTGGCCATTCAGCCTCATATGTGTAGCCAAGGTTCTCCGGTGCAGTCACAAACATCTCTGCATTGGTGACCGGTGGCCAAAAGGGCACCATGTTATACTGACGATTGTGTCCAATAGGCGCATTTTCCAAAGGATACACTGTTGTATCTGTTAAAAAATGTATCGTCAGTGAGAAGGGCGCTTAGTTTATCTTTTATTTTTTGATTGTGTTTTAATTTAAATCATGTTCTTATTTAAATAATCAGAATTGTGTTAGATTACCAGGACTGTGCCTCCTTAACCACTCGTCGAATATGGCGTCCGTGAAGGTGTGGAGTAAAACAAAAATTGGGTCATTAGGGGACAGGTGGGTCTGTCCGCCAGTTCCATTCAGAAAAAGATGTGCTAAGTTGTGCAGACTGCGGACAACTGGGTCATAGTTTCCTTGCGGAGCACTGTAACCTGTGCAGACACACGCATGCAAATCAATAGACAAATAAAACGTATAAATGAAAAATGTTTCGTTTCTCGCTCGGAAGAAGAGAAACAGAAATGTGCGTGAATGGTTCAAACAGGGATGCTTAAAGAGAGAGGATCATTCTGACGTGTAAGTACCGTACCCTCGATGGTGTTTCGGAAGCTCTCAGAGGAGGTGGAGTAGAAAGGGGGAGAATCAAAGGTGTTCAGCTGCAAGCACTCGGCGACATCTTGTGGCTCTGGCAGGCGCTGCACCATGGGCCTTGCCACGTTCCCAGCTGGGTTCCTCCGGATTGGGCTGCTCTCTGTGCCTGTGAAAGGGGGTGTGCAATATATGTGGGGGGAAAATTAGCTTGTTCATTCTGACAATTTCTGAGACCATGAAGAGATTTCTGAGCGCATTGAGGTTGGAGTAAACTATTGACTCCATCACTACAAAACATGTTCTTTCCAGATTTTAAGGCACTGTCTCGAGAATCTCAATGTGATGAAAAGGGATGAACCACAGCGGTCTGATTCCTATAGTTCCGGAGCAAAGCTCTCAGACTATACGGACAGTACCCAAGTCTAACAAGGCCAGCTGTGAATTCTCTTTGGTCTGGAAATGGACATAATTACTTTGTACCATCAATCCGTCGGACACAGTCATTATGAATAAGATGATTAAGACCAACAAATATAGTGTATGTTAAAGTATAAGCGTAGAAATTTGCCCACTTTTAAGCCCATTTGATTTAAAAAAAAGAAGAAGAAAGAAAATGGTTCCTTAGTTCAGAATGCATCAACCATAGATTCTGTACAAACCTTCGGATTTACAATTAACTAAATTAAATATTTGCTTGAGCAAGTAAATCGAAAGCCAGAAGCAAGAGGGCTTACTGTTGCAGATAGTTCCAAGGGTGTCGTAATCCTCGACGCTCTCACAGATGACCCTCCATTGAGAGAAGATCGAGTTGGTGCTGATGGAGTTCAGGTCGAAGTTACTCCTCGCTCCCATCACGTCGTCTGTGCAGATGTCGCAGGTGCTGCCACCTATAGCAAAGTTCCAGTAGGGCAGGGCGAAGGTAGGATCTTGGAGCATGTCCTGCATTTAAAAATTATACACCGAATTAGTAGGATAGCTCCCTCAGGTGTCCCACAAGAACCAACTCTAGGATACATTGCAGTTCCACTGACAGCTCTATCATTTTATAAAATAATAATCATTTTAAGATCTCCTTCTTGCATTTTTCTACCTTAAAATCAGCATTTGTATATGTTTGGTGAACAAACTTAATTTAATTCTACAAGTTAATGTATAATGACCTTTTTTTGTTCATCTACGTAAAAGATTCACCAAATTAAACTTAAATAATTAAATTCCGCTAAAACGCTGATGAATTTTGAATGAGAAAAACAACCTCAAGGTTTAATTCTCAATTTACGATATCCGCCAGTTGATATAATTCATTGTACAAGGGTTACACTTCTTAATCTTTTTTGAAATTTAAAACCCAATGTTCTCTACCCGTATACAAACACATTTAGCCCCTACCCTTACCTGCATGTCGCGCTCCAGCTGAAGAAGGTGGAATCTGTGCCAGGTGACAAAGCCAGGACCCTCGTGTGAGAAATCCACCCCTCCGAAACTTGGCTGGCCAGGCCCCAGGTAGGTCTTGCTGACAGAGTAGTAGTGCGACCACACAAAGTAGTTGTAGATGGTGACGTTCTCGAACTGCATGGTGTTGCCATCAGGCCCAAAGACCTCCTGGTACCTCCTGGTGGCGATGACCAGGTCGGGGTGCACGGTCCGTTTGGCCAGGTCCAAGGCGTCGACAAACCTCCTCTTCTCATTGGGGCTCAGCTGCATCACATTCCTCCTGACTAAGGAGAGAGCCAATCAAATTTCAGGTTATGGGTTCCCTGTGTTAACAACCAACCCCTTATTAAAAATAATAATTAATAAATAAACGCACATTGTATGTATGTTGGATTACAAAAATACCTTCACTAAACATTTCACAAAGTACTTGTTTAAGAACAAGTTTCAAGTATTGTGCAAGTCACTTGCAAGTCCTGTGATATTTTCAAATGAAATAATAGAAATATTAACATATTATGTTAATAAAGGAATGTGAAAAAAACATTACTCAGCCAATCAGCCTAATCTGCATCAGTTAAAATACACTGAACTGAGAACAGCGAACAATTATCACTTATTTTGGGTTTCATGCCAAAGATATTTACCTATATACAGCCCTAATGCAGAATGAAGAATAGACAACGTCTGCATAAACGTTAGCTTTCTTACCCACAGAAACAGGCTGGTCGCAATTCGGCCCAATGAATCCATGTCTACAGCGTCCACAGTTATAACCGGAGAAGTTCCCGTTGCACTGGCAGGTGCGGTTAAAGAATCTAAGAGGCCAGCGTTCTCGGTCATCTCGCCCGTCGTGGGGATATTGTGGTCCGTGAGGACGCACATCGGCGTCAATCGACACACACTGTCCGCGTCCTCCGATGGACCCACAGCTGTCATTCGGTGTCTCCGAAGGAGAAGGGCAACACTGTCCACTTCGAAGTCCTTCTGGGGTTACACATTCCCTGGGAAACTGCGAACGCACGCCCACGGCGCATAAAGCAAGCAATAGCCCAAACTTCCACATGTTTAGGAACGAGTAAGATTACCCACACGTTAATAAACGTGTTTCAAAATGTATCTGTGCTCTATACCCAAATTTGCTTTGCCGTGTGTGCAAAATTACATTTGCATAATATTGCACTTTTAAGAATGATTTATCTCTCGTTAAAAACAAAACCACATTTACTATCAACTTACTTTAACACATAAAGAATAAAACGTGTTATGGCTATACCACCGCTTCTTCCTGGTAAAAGAGCCAGAAACTCTGAGACTAGACACTTGTACACAGGCCCCTTAAATACGAGATTAGCGCATGACTGCCAGGATTTCTGATCTCCTCGTGACAACATCACATTTTTTACGGAAGGGTAAAATTTGGTAGTTTTCTTAGCAGTTAGTCATGCATAATGATTTTACTACTGTTGACGATATTAAGCTATTGCCTTGTCGGTAGAGAACAAATTGTAGAATTAGAGAACAAGAATCTGGATGTTTTTGTTATTGTGTTGAATGTTTTCGCCAATGGTTTAGATGGAGTACGAGTGCCCCCAGGGTGAAGCTGGATGTGATGGTGAAG